>VUQK01038564.1:0-27179 GCA_015106715.1 Bujurquina vittata | reverse complement strand
AACCCCCCAGCAGCCTAGGGCTATAGCAGCGTAACTAAGGGATGGTTCAGGATCACCTGATCCAGCCCTAACTATAAGCTCTATCAAAAAGGAAGTTTTTAAGCCTAATCTTAAAAATAGAGTGGGTGTCTGTCTCTCGAATCAAAGCTGGAAGCTGGTTCCACAGAAGAGGGGCCTGAAAGCTGAAGGCTCTGCCTCCCATTCTACTCTTAAGTATCCTAGGAACCACAAGTAATCCAGCAGTCTGAGAGCGAAGTGCTCTACTGGGGTGGTATGTTGTTATGAGGTCTTTAAGATAAGATGGGGCCTGATTATTCAAAGCCTTGTACGTGAGCAGAAGGATTTTAAATTCTATTCTAGATCTAACAGGGAGGCAATGAAGTGAAGCCAATATGGGAGAAATGTGCTCTCTCTCAAAGGAAAAGGAAGCATTAGGTCAGTATAGGTCATATTTGCAGCATCCCAGTTCTCACTTTGTATGTTAACAGAGCTTTGTTGTTCACACCTTGATTGAACTCAGTGCAACCTGTGATACGTTACAACCACATGCTGCTGGAAACCAGTGGAGTGAAGCGTGTAGCTTGGACTCAATTTTGCATTCAAGTTTAAATTTCATAGCTCAGAGAATGCTGATAGTAAAAGTGGAGTGAGACATATGGATGCTCCCTGTTCGTAAGCTATATTGCAGCCTAATTCGTTCACCTTCTTTTCGTCAGATTAGCGACGGGGTTATCTGAATTTCCATTTCTCACTTCAGGTATGTTCAAACGTGCCATATCTTGTGTGTGCAATCAATTCAGACACAATAGGGTGTCCAGCTAAAGCTTCATCGATCATTGTCGTTGGTTCTCCCACTGAATCAAGTGACGACAACGCAATCGCTCGTTATGAACCCACAGAGAGTTTTCACCCAATTAAGCCAGTGACCTTTTCTTTAAAGTAAGTAAAGTTGAGTGGGCTCGATATGTTTGCTAAAATGTCAGCGTGTGTTGTGTCCTGTCATCTTACTTGCTGGTAGTTAAGCTGATGAACCTAAACACGAGGAGACACGAACTTCACCAACATTCACTTGCAATGATGTTTCACTCACTTTTTCCTTTCCTTTCATATTGTTTTTATTTATTTTTGGTCTGGCACTCAAAGGACACTCCCCTGGATGTACGCACGCTTGCTCTTTTCTCTGCAGATTTACGATCCAGTCATTTGAACGTCATAGGAAACAAGCAATTGTTATTTTTTATTTTTATTAAAGCTGCTTTTCAGTCATTTAGTTGAATGAATATATGTGAGTTCTATATGTACAGATGGCATAAACTCCACCATCATCAAAATGAATACATGATACATTAAATACATTTTTCTCTTTATAACTTAGGGATACAATGATATCGTCTCACAAAGTCTTACTTATTTTAAATATGCATGTTTTTAATGATATTTTTACATTTGAGACTTATGTGTCTCAGACTGAAGACTGAGAAGATGCACTGCAACTAATAACAGACCACTAGTATATCTAGCAAGAGAAAGATTTCAGCTATGGTGGCTGTAATAGCATCTTTAGCATTCTGTGCACATGAGAGTAGGATCGCAAAAGGAAAGAAAAACAGTGCTACACTATTATACAGCATGTACAGCCAGGATGTGGCCACATCAACATGCATCTTTCATCTTCTCATCCTCTCTGCTTTTTCATCTTTATTAATTGTATTCAGCAGCAAATAACTCATCAGAAGCACAAAACACTACTGGCATTGTAATTTGCATTCCAATTTGGGTGTGCTCTAGTAGCCTATGTTAGCGTATTTTGGGTTTCCATCCACTGGCATAATATCAAACACTGCAAAAAAAAAAGAAAAGAAAAAAAAAAGGAGGCCATACCACAATTCAGACAGGGAGAAGAAAATTCATAAAATTGATTTTGCATGTCAGAGAATCAGTTAATTTC
The DNA here is from genome assembly GCA_015106715.1 of Bujurquina vittata. Classification (NCBI taxonomy): domain Eukaryota; kingdom Metazoa; phylum Chordata; class Actinopteri; order Cichliformes; family Cichlidae; genus Bujurquina; species Bujurquina vittata. The sequence goes on along the minus strand of VUQK01038564.1, from coordinate 25,231 downwards.
AAGTCAAGAGAGTGGCTAGTGGTGCAACTATCCCTTTTCATAGAAGCGGCACAATAATGAGCAGTCCAAGACACCAACATTAAAAGATGCTGCTGGAGAATGCTGGATGACGCAATTGTCTCCATCTCCTGTTGATTTCAAACACATGGATGTCTTCTCAAATGTTCTCTGTGTGTGTTTGTATGAGTGCAAGAGTACATGTGGGTGGGTGGGTTGATGCGCCAGCGTGCCTTTGTCCGTGTGACAGTGTAGGCAGTAGATGTGACATTCTGGATTCAGTTGCTAGTTGTTAGTCATAATCCACCAGGAGGCTGGGGAAGCACACATAGAAAGAGAAAGTTTAGCCAACTCACACCAAAATAATATAAAATTCAGGTCAACAGTGTTCAACACTAAGATCAAATATTAGATAGTTTATATTTTAAGACATTTTTTCTTTACTATTTTTAGTAAATAAAAACAATTTACTATTTTTACTTTTTAATTTTACTATTTTCGAGAGTTTATATTTTATAAAACACCTATGTGGCTAATTATTTTTTGGATATGGTTTTGTGTCAGTGATTTATATCATATGCATCTTCTTTCACGTCTCCAGGGTCAGGTTGTGGGGGCATAAGCATAAGCAGAGAAACCCAGACCTCCCCCAGTCACCTCTTCCAACTTATCCGGGGGGAACACAGAGGCATTCCAAGGCCAGGCAAAAGATATATTCTCTCCGGTGTGTCCTGGCTCTGCCCCAAGGCCTCCACCGAGTAGGACATGCTTAGAACACCTCACTCAGCCCAAAATACCGCAACTGACTCCTTTCGATGTGGAGGATTAACGGCTCTACTCTGAACCCCTCTTTCAGTTGTTAAGGAACTGAGATGTTTGCACACACTGTGCACAACTGATGACCACCTCCACGCATTCTGGCTCTGTCCAGCAATACAAAACTTCTGGAAAGAAATAATCGCCAAGCTTTCTCAAACCTCCATCTCTCAATGTGTTTTGGAGGTGAATGCGCATCCGCTATTGTGTAGCATAAATGAAATCTACGGTTATAAGCAGTATTTTCAAGCTGTGTTGTGAAATACAACATGAAACACAATTAGTTTATCTCTCTTTGCTTTTAATTGGGATATTTTGTAACGAGCAGACAGACATTAAATGTAGCGGTGAACATTTTAAAGGCTGGACGTTGATGAAAGCCTCAAGCTCCGAGGGGGGAGAAGTTAGAGAATTGAGGCTCCAGCAGAGCACAAACAGCTCAGAAACAATTTGAAATGAGAAAAAAGCTATTTATTAACTCATTAAGTTGTGTTTCAGACTGCTTATTGCTAATGGCTCTATTTTTGACCCAAAGTGCAGCTGTTACTGGTTCTGAATGACGGCTTCACAGCAGACCCCTCCCCCTCTTCCAGGTACTGTGTACCGGCGCAGAATCTTTTAGTGGTACGGAGTACCGGACTGTACCGGCTTACTTTCACCCCTGACTGTATGTCTAAAACAGTCAGCATGCATACATACAAGTCACAGATGCGGACGCAAACAACTGTGTACAGTAACCTAGCAACCAGCACACACCCATACATCCCACACAGATAAATCACGACTGCAATGGCGCTATGAGGCAGAAATAAATATTAACACTACTGCTTTCTGAAGAACTTATTTGTTTCCTGTAAACAGTTAATCAAATGTGAAGATGAGTGTGATGAGATGAGAGCGGCAATGGTTCAGCCTACTCTGCCATGTGTCGAGAAGTCAGTGATATCATGATGAACAAAATAAGATATGTGCGTCATACGGAAATAATTTTTCGAAATGTGGTTGTAATTGAGGTTTTTACAGTTATGGATGTGTCTGAAAGAAAACAAGAATACTATACTGTAAAAGAGTATTTGCCGCTTTTCCGCTTTCTTATTTATTTGTTGCACTCACATATTTCTAACCATCAACCACATTTTTAAGGTTAGACAAAGATAACCGAGTAAATACAAAATGCAGGTTTTCTTTGGATGATTTCATGGCTTACCTAGGGTCAGGTAGGTTTGGCTATCTTCCTTTCCTTAATAAATAAAATAGTCACTTAAAAGCTATATTTTAAAATTAAAAGAAGATATAATCAGTCTGCTATCAGTTTGTGACTAAATGGGATCAAGTTGGCAATGACATGCAATCTTTTTGATAATACAGCAAATAACTGTGATAAATGGCAAAAATTAACATCTGCTGATATCTGTTACAAATCGGCTGCCTTCTACATACTCAGGAATTCATATTAAATTCACATTAGCTGCTCACATTTAGTCCAGCCCAAAATCTCATAAATTTGAAGCTGAAATTTGGTGACATAGTTGCTGCAGGAAAGCGACTTAACTGTAAAATAACATAGGTGCACAGAACCTCACTCTTATATATAGGAATATAACCAGAATACCACCAGCAAGTACCAGTTAAGTTTATTCCGCTGTTGCAAAGAGACACGTCCCAGATGAATTGTGCTCATTGGTGCAGATTGACTCAGAGTGTAATATTTTGGCAGGTTGTCCGCATTTATTTGCAAACCTTTGCCAATCTGTCTAAAAGCGACTGCAGTCAGTTTAAGTCAGACTGTGATTGTTTGGAGACAGGTTGCCTCCCACCAGGTGACCTGTGCAATTGCCTTTCAATCAAAAACGGTGGTCTAGACATCGAGGGTGTTGTACAATCAGGTTCTGGGTGACCAGCTGGTTGCCATACGTGAAAAAATTCAGTTGCACTATTTTTATTCTAGTGTGACTGAGCTTTTGAGTGCTTCTGTTTCTTATATACTAACTGCAGAATGAGATGAACAGTGTGAATGTTTCAATAGCTGCAGACAAAATGACTACTGACATGGTAAATGGTATTTATCAAGTCTTCAAAAGCATGCGATATAATATGGATACATGGAGCTCAATATAAAGTACGATTTACACCTCTGCTATCCAGGCAGGTTATTTTTCTAGAGAAATTCTTCACAAAGGGGAAACAGGTCAGTGTTTGAGTAACCCTGCCAAGCATCATAGAATGCTTCAGAAGATTGACAGATCATAAAAGCATACTACAAAAGAAACCCAAGAGTTTCTCAAGGCAAAGAAAATGGATGGTCTTCAATGGAAAAGTCATTTGGCTCATCTGAACCCGAGAGCACATGTTTTTCCATTATTAAATACAAATCTGAAAGTAGAAATTAAAGCTGAAACTCTCCACTTCAATCACGTATGGATTCTTTGATTTCCAAAGAAATCAAAGAATCACTGGTGATGGTGATGCATAGAATCAAAACTACAAAAATATGTCTTTGTCCCAAACATTATGGAAGGCCCTGTACCATGACGCATGCAGTCCATAAATATCAGACACACATATACAAACCTGGGAGCAACATAGTGGATACTACTTCAGTATCCTCCAACATGTCAATGATGCAACGCTGGAAGTCTTTAGCGCTGTTGGACTGCAGATAGCTGTGGAGACAGAGGAAATGGAACAAAACAGACTTGTGTGTCATCAATTGTTGATTTCTGTTCAAATAAAAGCTGTGCTGGGAGACTGGAAAATAGGAATTAAAATATCTTGTTTATTTTTTTTTTTATTTCATGTACATACTAGAGGGAATAAAATTGTATTTTTATTGATTTTATCTGTGATATGTTGTAAAGGTTTCTAAAACTGAATGTACTATACATTAAAAGTTATATGCACAAATTTATTATAATTAATAATTAAGACTCACTTGTTACTAAAACTATTTTGGATTTTCTTCTAGAAAAATGTTCCAAATGATAAATTAATATATTCATTGATATGCGTGGAGCCGCAGATATCCTTTAAAACCATTTAAGCTGATTCCCTGTGTGCAAGCATGTTTCGGTGTGCGTGTGTGTGCGTGTGTGTGTGTGTGTATCTGTGTTTGAGTATGCGAACTGAGAGATGGGCCATCTGCTCATCTTCACTGGTGGGGAACATTTCCATCAAAAAGTTAAGAGTGCCAAACAGTCTGCCAATATCTAGCTCACAAACACATACATGCACACAGAAACACACCATACTGACCTCATCCAGGAGATGCGGTCTTGCCAGAACTCATACATTATGTAACACAACTTTCCCGGGAGCTTCTGAACGGACACACTGACGGTGAGATCAAGAAGAAAAGTGGAGTGGGGCAGGAAGAGGATACAAAGTGAAACAGAGTTTGCACTCAGCAGGGATAAAGTACATGAAAAGTTTGAATCTTTTGAGGGATGTCATTAAAACTAGGCGAGCAAAGCAAGACGGCAATAGAGCATTAAAACAAACCAAGGTCTTGCTTTTGTTATGTAAGAGGCAGAGTCACTTTGTGAACCTAGTAAATTGTTATTACTTTAGACGTGTAATTTGTATCATGCTGCTCACAGTTTCGGGCCACATATAAGCTGATACAATGTCCCAGGAGGATTTGTACTTGCCATTCTTTCTATCCCCATAGCAGGCAATTCAAACCTAGAACTCAGCATTGCTCAGTACTTGTGAAGTTTTCTCAGCAGCTGATGCTATGATTCAAATATGCATGGCTTTTCCTGGAAACTAGCGAGACGCTTACTGCAGGTTGTCAGAGTGAGCTGAGGTGGCATCGATGTAGCTCTTCAGAACTTTCCGGAAATTGTCCAGATTGACATCAGTCACTGACATCTGCCTCTGAACCAGCAGGATATTCTGTTGACAATAAGACATCAAACAGAAAGGCATGAAAAGAGATTAAATGACCGCAGATATCGCTCTGTGTTTGTGCCCTTGTATGTCTGTCTTTGGGAGGACCTTTTTGAGATTTAGACATTTGGGATACTGACATTTGTTTAAAGTCAGGACATTGTGGTCAGCTTTTAGTCCAGGACTTGGTTTAAGTATTCATGTTAGGTAGGTTAGACTAGAGGCTTAGATTAGGCTAAGAGTAGTGTGCGTGTGTGTGAAAAGCCATTACCCTGTGAGATCCAGGCATGGGCATAGATATTGCCAAGTTGGATACTTTCAAAGGGGAACTGATGTTGTACTTTTGGGTACATGTCGTACTATCCATAACACCAGATGATTAATACATTACAATAGATAAGCGTATGTCACTTGGTACTCTCACTTAAGACACTTCAGTAGATTTGTTTGTGAATGTTACTGAAATCCTAATATCCACAATGTGGATATACGTACTGTGAATATACATAGCATATATGTATACAGTACCAGTCAAAGATTTGGACACACTCACCCATTCATTTATGGCTAAGTGTGTCCAAACCTTTGCCTGGTACTGTATTCACAGATATCTCATGATTAAAAACACAAAAAAGTAATAACAGAATACTGATAGTGGGCCTGAGCTACAATACCTATGTTGCCATGGCTCCTCAGTCAATACATTTTCACTTTCTTTATACACTGATAACAGCAGCTGAAGGTTTTTTTTTATTCTGGAAGCATATCTCAAATTTCTCAAATGCTTCCCATGGCAGTCTATCCACTTTTGATAAGAAAGAGGAAGGAAAAAGGTGTAAAAAACCTTTTTGCTCCTTATTATAGATGTACCAGGCAACAGAGCAATCCTGCAAATGGCAGCAAATCATTCTGGGCTTGATCTCAGGCCATGTTTACCATTTGGTCTGCGACTGCACTAAATTGACATCCTCTCCCCTTTACTTTCTCACTAATTTGAAGGTACAGTGAGTCCCTGCTGCAGCTAAATAAAATGTACAATATGGGTTCCACTGTTAACGTGTCAGTTCACTAACAATACAAAGACATATTATGGTTTGACGTGGAATCACTGGAATCTCAAGCTTTTTGTCACTGCAAACTGCTTGAGTTAGATGGAGGAGGTTGTAAGTTATGGTACTCATAGCATTTAAAAGTGGATGGCACACAGAGAATCCTTGTAAAGCAATTTTACTTATTACTTCGTACTGAATGTAATTACTGCATTTTTTTTCACTGTTCTGGGGCGCAAACTATTGCTGTACATTGTCAGATGAAAAACTCTATTCAGCCCCAAGTGTTACAACACTCAAATTAAAAAATCTGTTTAACAAAACTCAGGCGACTATGAAACTTTCCACTTTTTGTTATTTACTACTGTTTGAGCATGCAAACTTGTTACAAGTAGAAGGCCTAATCTCAAATGCCAAAAGAAGTAAAGGAGACAATTTGCCATTTCTATCTTTTATAATAACAAATACACGGCATCTTGCTTTTCTATTATTGTTATAAAATATAACTGTTACCAGTTAAAAGTAAGAATAAGTTAAAAATTCACCATCTGTGTGTGTTTACACAATAATTGGATCTGAACTGCATCGTAAGTCAGCTTTTTTTGTCCAGATATGAATTTATCAAATCAGACAATTTAGACATGACCCCCTCTTGCTTCAATGAAAAACTTTGCAACTTACAATTTCTTGTATACAACATTTCAAAGCTGAAATAAGCAAGACCAAATACATGATTTTCCAGCAGACATTTGAATGACTGGTACGTTGTTGTGGTACTTTTAGAAGAAAATTGATTTTTAAAATGAGAATGACAGAAAGGCCGTGAATATGATCTAACTCTGTATATCCATGCCTTTTATAGGCTTTTTGTGTATTAGTGACAAAACCACAAATCACCCTGTAAAACCTCAGCTTGCAGTGCTGTAGGGGCCATGTTTTAAGCTTTTGTTAGTAAAAAAAACCCCAAAAACCCTCAAGTACTCAAATGATAATACAGTACCAACCTACTAAAAGGTCACAGCCAGAAAGGCAAAAATCCTGCTTCAGTGCTGACTTACAGACTTGTATGTGCTGGCCAGTGTGTCCTCCTTAAGGGGCTCCAACTTGGGATTCTAAAAGAAGAAGGTAACAGACAGCAGAATAAATGAATGATCAGTATATTATTTTTCTGGTCATGAAGAACATTTAGATTTACTTTGAGTAATACTTGAAACAGAATCAAACTCACATAATGCATTTGCAATGAATGCTCAAAGGTTAGTTTGACGATTCTGATATTGGTATACAGAGCGGACGTTACATAATGAACAAATATAGACTGAATAAGCTCATTTGCACATTTATTTGCACCTATGCAAATAAAACTGCAATAAACAGGATAAATTTCCTTTCTTTCTGCAGTATATGGTCTGATTTTTTTCAATTTATGTAATTTCTCTTTTTTATTGCATTTGATTGCCCCCCCCCCCCAATACCTACTTGCGCAAAACATACATACATTCATAAATAAATGAGGAAGTCAGTCAAAGCTGCACTAAAGGCAGCAGAAAATGCAATTCATCAATTTCTTTTTTTGGAACCACATACCAGGGCTGAATGGAGTCTGTATTATATTATGGATAATGAAATACAATAAACGAAGAAGAACAAGATTTCTGCGATAAAGGTTATGGCTCTTGTGTGCACACGCGTGAACACAGAAAACATGACCTTTGAAGCAGAAAACTCATTCTGCTGCATTTGAGAGAGCAGTGAATATGAGGGAGATGGACAGAGGAACTGTGCGATGCTGGCAGCGCTGAGGTGTGGGGATGGATATTGCACTCAGTACATCCTGCAGGTTATGAATTGCTTTCATATTGCGCTCAGAGTCCCTCTGAGTTGACAAAGCTGAGGACTGGAGAGAGAGACACTGAAAAGATGAACATTAAACACTGTGAAAAGCAGGCGTTAATAAACAAAAAGAACAGGCAGAGAAGAAAGGAGATGGAGCATAAGATGAGGCAGTAGAGCGTGAAAAAGGCTTTGGGATGATGTAGTGAGAATGGGTCAGAGGATGAGAGGGAGGTGACTTTGTGTTTGACAGACAAAGAACAGTAGAACTCCATTTAGAATTTTTTTTTATCTTGAGTCCAACCTTTCTCTTTTTCATCACATACCCATATAGAATACATAGAAATTGAAAATAAACATCATAATCAACAATTCAGAGATGAAACATTACTGACTGAAACTGTACTGCCTGTTTGGGCAGGCCTTTTTTTCCCACATCTTTACTGAAATCATTCCGGTGCTCCCGTAATCATAAAAAGACAATACCAAAACGGTCCAGTGATATCCACATGCTGTAAATCTGCAGGGCAGTTGTTTTTCTTGTTAGGATTTTCATATTCCATGCCTCAAAACAAAATTATGTATGAAAAACTAATGCATTAGGGATTTCCGTTTTGTACATTCTCTGCATAATTCATCACCAATTGTTTAGTATAAAACATGTTCAGAAAAAAAGGAGTGGGGAAGGCTTAATTGGTTTATGCACAGTACCAGTCAAAGGTTTGGACACATTTACCCATTCCGATAAATGGGTAAGTGTGTCCAAACCTTTGGACTGGTACTGCATTATTTTATTATTTTGAATGTTTTCCATTACTAGCTCAACAAAGTTAATGGATTCAGTGACGATGATTGCTCCATATTTTTATTCGTAGGAAGTTAATGCATTTATTTCATCTATGTGTGAAAAAATGGAACACAGTGCCACAATATGAAGGCTTTTGAGTCTTGTTTTTTTTAACCTTCAGAGATGCAATGTATTTCCATGAATAATAGTGTTATGTTTAGTTAGTGTTTTTTTGTATAGTATTTTTTTTAATACATTATAAAGTGCTGTTCAAGTTAAAAGACTTGCAGAATGAATATATCACTAGATATGATCTTGATAATTAATGAGACTCATCTTCAAAGCTGGCCCAAAATCATGCATTCTGCCACCAGAATTTAATAGTTAAAAATTTATGAATTCAGCAGTCAGGGGAACACTTGTACGTGTTATGTGCTTAAATGTTCTTAGACAATAGTCACAGTACCAATCAAAAGTTTGGATACACTCGCCCAGTCATATAAAGGGGTAAGTGTGTCCAAACTGACTGGCACTGCTATATCGTTATATATCTTTGAAGGCAAACTGTCTCCATTTCTGGCTTGTGTCATATTCTTCACAGTTTCACTATCACTTGGAGTTGGGAGCCAAGTCGGCATCTTCCTTGTAAACTACAGACAACTGTGGTAATATGCTAGCAACTAAAGCAATCGCAAGGAGGTTTTTGCCAATTGTCAGGGAATAAGCATTCTTCCCAAGTGACTGGTGGTTGCCAGGATGGCACAAACTGGTCTTTTTGACTTAGTGAAATGGACCTCTATACTGTATTGTTGCTGGTGTGTTAATGACAAAAATATAGCTAGCTATTCAACCAATTTTATGAACAGAATTAGATAGCGTTACATTTGTGAGATTGCTTAGAAAAAGCATTTTGCAAACCAGTCTTAGTGACCACTTCTGGTGCCTTAGATGGAAAATTTGAGACAGTAGTTCAAAAACCAGTGATACATTTCACTGTGGCTATACCTGTTTTTTTTTGCTTGGCTGTGGACCTACATGCATTATGAGGGCAGACAATCATCAAAATGGTCAAAAGATTTGTTGCACAGAAATGCAGAATTGTATAACAGATTTTAGTAAAAAAGAAAACAACTAGAGGAAGTCAGCGTGGGAGCAAAATAAATACAGTTTGAAAAACACATTGTTGTCTGCTCTAAAATATACAGTAGCCTTCATAAGGAAAAAAAAAATCATCCTACCTGACACTCCAGTTTATCCAACAGTTGCTGCAGCCTGTTGATCTGAGAACACCAGTTCTCTTCTTCTTCCATGCTGACACCTGGAAGAAACACAGTACTAAATCATCAGATTATTTTCTGAGTAAGTGCATAGGTACAGTTTCAGCCAAACATTTGGCTGGTACTGTATATACAGTGACATACACAGATACTATAATATGTACTTTAGGGTTGAGCACGGAGTTACCTCTCTGTGTTCAAGCACAGAGGACAAAGACACATTGGTCACAGCAGAAATTCCAAAGGGATGAACAATTCACGGAGAAGCATTTGAAAGAAGGCACAATACATCTCTCACATTGTGTATGCTGTCTCTGAAAACAGATTAAAGGCTTGCTGCTTATTTTAAATCTCTTTTTGTCCTTGCAGGGTCATGATTTGATTTTTAGTCTATCAATACTATTGAATAAGAAATAAATGAGGACCAACTTAAAGTGTTAGAATATGTCGATGCGATCCCGGTAGGTGAAAACAGTCTAGAGGGAAGACTTACTGTCTGCTCTGATTATGCACAATACAAATGGCAGTAATGAGATTAATCCTTGTATACAGCACCGAGCACAATATCCCGCGGGTGCATTCAGTAAGAAGTACAACTCATTACTGATATAATATTCATACAGTTTGAAATGCTAAACTACTGTACTCTGTCTGGCAAAGTCGGCAGATTTTGAGATATTCTTGATGTATTTACAGTGTGTAGAATAAATTAAAGAAAACAAAACAAAACAATGGTTTCACAGTTTTTTCCCCCCCAAATCTGTGAATACGCAAAAATGATTCAATTGAACCTGATGACAAATGTGTTACAGTTAAAACCTGTAATAGCTTGTTCAGTTGTGCCAGTTTATTCCATTATTCCCCAAAAAGTATTAAAAAGACGTCACTGTGTAGACTGCAATGGCTGACACGTTTCGGTATTATGATGAAAAATCTTTAATTCGAATTAGTCCCATACAGACCTTCCAACTGCCTATATATGCTTATTAGAAAAGAAGCTGTAGCAAATCTTTTTCTTTTTAGCTGCGCCCATTAGTAGTTGCCACAGCAGATCATCTGCCTCCATCTCGCCCTATCCCTAGCACCCTCTTCTGTCACATCAACCCTCTGAATGGCCTCCTTCACTACATCCATGGTCGTCCTCTTTTCTTGGCAGCTGCATATTCTACACCTTTGTCCAATCTATACACTACCTCTGCCTGTACATGTCCAAACCATCATGGCCTTGCCTCTCTAATGTTGTCTCCAAGCTGTTCAACCTAAGGTGTCCCTCTGATATATTCATTTCTGCACTTCATAATCACTACCAACAAAAATCTTCAGCTCTTCCTCCTCTCTTTTTGTCAGTTCTAACATCTCCAAAACATACATCATAGCAGGTCTCACTACCATCTTGTAAACTTTCTCTTTTGCTGCTATCCTTCTGTCACAAATCACCCCGACACCCGTCTCCATCGGTTCCACCCTCTCTTCTTGACTTCTCTCGTGCACCGTCCATCGCTTTGGATGGTTGACCCCAGGTATTTAAACTCATCCACCTTCTACTATTTGCATCTTCACCTTTCCACCTGGCTCCCTCTCATTCACACTCTTGTATTCTTCTATTGACTTGCATTGATCTTCTTTCCAGTTATTACCGCCATCTCTCCATTTTCTACCTGCTCTCTAAGCTCAGTACAGATCACATCATCTGCAAACAACATAGTCCACTGTCAGACCTCATCTGTCAGCCTGTCCATCAGCACTGCAAACAAGAAGGGGCTTCGAGCTGATCCCAGCCCCACCTTGAACCAACTGTCACTCCTACTGCACACCAATCATGTCCTGCACCACCCTCACATACGTGCCACTCTGCTGACTTTCTCATACAGTACCACAGTTTCCCTCTTTGAACCCTATCATATGCTTTCTCTGGGTCCACAAAGACAGGACATTAACTATTTAATAATGTTTGGGGAATGTTTGTTCAGCAAACCTAGTTGTTACTGCACTACCTCCAGAGGGAAGAATGGGGTACTGTTTTTAGTATGTTTGTTAATAATATTACAGCAAAGGTACCAGTCTGATTCATAATAAATCTGCATGAAAGGTGGCCAGTTACCCCTTGATCACCTAAATAGGTTTTTGCAATAATTGGGTCAAGGAAAAAAAATAAATAAATGAAATGAAACAAAAATAAAAATAAAAAATCCAGCAAATTTCTAAAAAGAAAGAAAAAGTCCCCATCTTTAGAAGCTTTAAGATGACGTAGTAGCAGGTCGCAGCCTCAGTGAGCTTCATTCTGTGTCAGAACTGTGGACTTCAAACTATGTACCCATTTTTAAATTTTTTTAATAGACCAAGCAAACCAGAGTTATGATCAATAATTTCCGCCATGCTTTTTCTTGCTGAGGAACAGCTGAAAGATGTGGGAGCGGTGGGCTGAAAGAGAGACAACAATATTGATTGGACGTTTTTTGAAATTTGAGCGATTTTAGTGTGTTTAGAGTGCATAGTTAGCATGTAATGTGTTGTGTATTCACGGGCAAGGCAGATGCTAGTCAAAAAGCCACCAAAGACTCTCCAGGTGTACAACAGGAGGAGTGACACACCTGCAAGTGTCAGGTCTTTGTCTTGTGTTGGACAGGAACTGTTTGTCGGAGTGGCGCAAATAATTTGTGTGGCATCTCATTGTGACATCTGATTGTTCTGTAAATAGTTGTACAGAAAAATGCCTGCAGCATTGTCTGCGTTTTAATGTAAAGAGTTGAATATAACTTTATTGTTAGCTAAATCTGTACATACGTTTTTGAAAATTACAACTTATATTTGCATTTTAAGTTATAAAAACAGTTTGTTAAACATGTTTGCGGTTTTCACAGTAAAAAAAAAAAATCACAATTTTTTCTACTCAGATATGTTTTTTGTGTGATTTTATACTATACAAGGCAAGGTAAACAGTTTTTAAGGTGACATATAAAGGTGAAAATCAAAAGCAAACACTGGTAGGGCAAAAAAAATCATTTTAAGCGATCTAACAAATGTAGTTATATATATATATATAATTATGACACATTTTTCAAGTTTCAGTGTTAAGTCAGAACAAATGGGCTTGGTGTTGATAGGGATTACCAGCGTAGTGAGAGAAGGACCATGATTTGGCCCCAGTGGGTGTGCCTCTACTCTACTCAGCAATTAGGCCAGAGTGCTTAAGGCTAAGAGACCCTTTTTGTTTTGCAGCTTGTGAGCTGTGTGTTGTTGGAGAGGAGGGTGCTGTTGGTGATTGAACCTTTTTTTAATTACTTCTTTGATCAGTGGTGATAGCAGCTTTTCTGTCTCTTTTAGTTTAATTATTATTAAAAACCTTTATTTTGTTGCCAAAATAATTGTTGCCAGTTTTGCCGTTTATTTCCAACCTTGTCACTTTTTTGATACTTTCCCACATCCCCCGGACATTTAGGGAAACATACTGAAAGATCAACTAATACTTTGTGGATTTTGTTCTATGAGAAATTAATTATTACTATGTAGACAAGGTAAATATATTGCAACTAAGTTCTACTGGTAAATGACTTAGAATAAAATGTGAGTGGAGAAGTTGTTGTCTGGTGTTCCCTTCTTTTGCTAATGACAGCAAACAATTTAAAAGAGCATCTTTCTCTGTTACCACTTTAACTCTGCTATTCCTCTTACCCGTGGTCAGGATGCCGGTGCAGAGATCTGATGGAGACAGGCACAGGTTATTATGGACCCTGCGACCACAGCGCCTGCCATTTCTCTGTACTGCTGTCAGCTCTGGTGCCTTTACCTCTCTCCTGCCATGACAGCAGTGGAAACCCAGTGAGGCAAACATCAAAGAGAAAGACAGCAACTGTCAGAGTAATGTGGGAAAAAAACCTTAAAATATAGCAAACAGAGGTAGTCGCATGGGAAAATATAGAATGAAGCATAGGAGGGACTAGAGAAGACTGAGGTGCAAGAGAACACACAGAGAAAGGGAAATATGTTGAGAAGAATACATTAATAATTGATTTCAATCAGAAATGGAGATAGGTTAATGTGTGATGCAAGAGACACACTATAATCAATGACGCACACACACAAATTGGAGATGTCTACAATAGAGGTGAAAACACTTCGTGAAGAGACAGGCACAAAACAGTGCTTATTACCCACCAGGCCAGAGAATTAAGAAGGACACACACACACACACACACACGCACGCACACACACACGCACGCACACACACACGCACGCTATCTATATCTCTGTTATAGATGGAAAAGTGTTTGCTGTGCTAAATGCAGAGTGTCAAGGGCAGGATGTTAAGCACTTTGTGTAGTCATGAGGGTGTGACACTCGAGATACACACTCATAACAAGTAACAAATGTGTGTGTGTGTGTAATGACTTTGATTTAGTCGTGTGTGTCTGTGTGTGTGTCTAAATGCTTCTGCACATTTGTTTGTACTTGGTTGTGTGAGCCAACCTATCCCTTCTTTTGTTGTGTCTTTGTGCAATTTAATATGTGTGCATGTGTGTGTGTGTGTGTGTGCAGGATCACGCTGACAGCACAGAGGGAGCACATTGCTAGGAGGTTTACATGCTGAGAACAGCCTGGAGCCCAAAGGCCACTGCAACCACCATAAATCTACGGCAGTGAAGCAGAGGAGAGAGAAATACGCTGTTTGCGGATTAACTCAATGTGTCACTCACACACTCACTTTGTCTGTCCTAATCTATCTGTTTGAACAATATTAAAGGTGACAACCTCACTGACAAGTGACAACCACAAGGTAAAAACCTCATTATGTTCCTTTGTATAGGCCTCCTTTCTCCTTTTTCCAAGTCGTCTCAGGCTCTCCGCATCATTCTGCTTTCCATTTACTTCTTTTTTCTACTTTGTTTTTTCTGCCTTGTGAATCACTTTCTCTATATGTCAATGCCACCGGTATCATCCTTTCTTCTTCTTCTTCTTCTTCTTCTCCTCCTCTGCCTCCTCCAGTCTCCTCTCATAATTCCCCCCCGGCTACAATCGTTCTATTATTTCCAATAATGCCAGCGTGACACCCAGAGGCGAGAGAAGAGACAACCCCGGCTGCAGGTTGTGCTGCCAGATTATCTGACCATGAAAAGTGTAAAAAAAAGTATCCCTGCTATTTTAAATGAGAACAGTCCATGTTAGCAAAAGCATTAATCATAATCTTGACCTGTACTGACACAGACTTCTACTCATTAAATGCCTGAGATGGATTGAGTCTCTCAACATCGTATACAGTACATTTCCTGCATCAAAGACATGCAGGAACCTTGAGATCTTTGGAGAACTACAGATATGTAATCATAGAATTCCATAGCAAAATTTTGCAAGCCACTAATGGTATTGCATACAATGACTCACCAATGAGTTGGCGGTTCATCAAATTTCTAATTGGTGACAGCAGGTTAGATATGTTTTGATTCTAGGAGCTTCATTTACATTAAGGTCTTTGACAGAAATTCTGAATTTCAAGCAGTTTGCCTATTAGTGAGGCATCTGTTTGAAAGCCTGTGAGAATGTAATAAATTCAAAGCTTTGCGCTCAAAGGCATGTCTTGAAAGAAAGCCATACGAGATACGATTAAGTGAATTGCTTTAATGCTTAGACCAGTACTAACTTTGCTGCCATTTTTTTTTCACTTTTAATAAATGTTTGCGCTGATAATGAATGATGGAATTCCTTTTATGTCGATACAATTTAAAAGTAGCATGCATGTGTGTACATATATAGCAGTTTGCACTGACAACTGTGGTCTAGAAATTTTGGGGATGAATATTCTTTAAAAAAAAAAAGAGCAATATTAGAAAGTCCGATATTAGAAAAACTTTTTGAAAGATAAAAGAGCCAAAAAAAAAAAGTATTTCCCAGTTATTATGGTGCACTGTGTAAAAAACACAGTATTGTTGTATTAAATAACACAGACCAGCATGGTACAGCAGAGTCTGGCAGAGAAATCGTCCCTCAAGCGTGAGTCATTTTTCTCTCTCAGCTAACAAAGCTCACATACTATACTATACCTCACTGAGCAGTATGAACATATATGCAGCCTTTCCTCTGACAGAGCCATCATTTCCACACCATACAGAGTGAAGCGGGTGAGTCATTTAGGTTTTTGGCCACTGAATATTAAACAAGCAAACAAAAAAAAAACCTCAAAATGTTCCCCTTTAGTGTTAAAAAAAAGACCATTCTTAAAAAAAAAAAGAGGTGATGGATATGTGGAGCTGCCATAAGAATAATACTGTTTCAATAATGTTTTTCAGTTATTCCACATTCAAAAAAAATGCTACTACCATAAATCTAAGAGAAGCATCAGCATGGCCTCTCGGCTCAGTCATCTTGCCTCTGTGTGTTGTGGCAGGTGAGAGAAAATAAGTAATAAAGTTTTAAAACTGATGAGGCTTCAGGCTTCTGGCTCAGATGTAATTAACAGTTTGGAGAACTCTCACGGCGTGACGCACTCTACTGTACAGACTCGCAACAAAATGCTTCACAGTATGAAATACAGCAACTCTAACAAAAACTGATGCACTCCATTTCTACGTAATTCAGCCCTTCAGTGGGCAACATTTGACCCTTTGGCAGGACAGGCTGTGTGTTTGACAACCCTGGCATCAGTCAGCAGGTTTCTACTTGTATTAAGACTGTAATAGAGTATGGAAACTGTGTCAGATAAGGCATGACAAACATCAGATAACACAAAACAGACTGTCATGAAGAGTACTAACGGTGCAGGGCTGCTCTGCTCTTCCACAGCCTCCGTGGCGCACTGGAGGGACCGCTGTAAAGAAAGCAGCTGACTGGATGTCTCTCTTAGCATGAATCTGGTGACAAACTGGCCCAACACGCTGGAACCTTGGTACTCCTGAGACAGGGCGACACACAGAACGATGGGTTAAAGAACAAATTGATGAAACTGAAGTGAGAAGAAAGGGGGGAAAAAAAGACACACCACAGAGAGCTGGAGAGAGAGCGAGATCATGTGATAACTTCTCCAAAACAACTGCAGGCACTTGTGAAATGTGTGACAGCTGCAATTAAATGGGCTAATTAATTCTCAGCACACATACATTATTCAGTGGCGCATATTCAAATTCCAAGGTGGAAGAACTTTAATAGGAGACATAATTGCTGCTCATGTCCCCAAACACAAATGTGATTACGCATTCTCAAAGGAGAAGTGTTAACGCAACGCGCGAGTGAAGTAACAAGGCACAGGTCATTGTCAAAACTTATGATGACAAACCTCTATGAAAAAACATTGTGGGATTAGCGGTCCAAAGCACTGACAGACCACAGCTGCTAAACAGTGACCCTCTAAGGATTTACCCACTTCGACAGCTTTAAAGAGGAGGCCAAGAAGTGGAGTGAGGTGATCAAGTTAAGACAGGCTGAATTATTATTCAGAACACATTGCTCTTAACAAGTATTGCTTATTTTGTTCTATTAAGTCCCTGGTTCATGGCTGTTACTTCAAAAAGTGCTGAACTAGTTTTAAAATATCTTGTCAACGGCAGTTGAGCGACATAATGACTGGGGATCAAAACGCTTGAATGTGCAAAGCAGCTGCACATTATGACATGAGGTTTTTGGGAAACACGGTGGGAAATCAGGAGTATCAGGGGTGTAGTTGCAGCAGTTAGGGTTCAGAATTGTAGACTGATCAAGGGTTAAGGATGTGGCATCACAGTGCGTTAGTAGTCCATTGGTGCTACTCAGACCTTTGCACACACACCCCTACAAGTTGTTGCCTTGTCATCTGGCAGCACTGCTCGCTATTCATAAGACTGAATGCAAGAGCATCTCTGGAACCTTTGTGTTGATTGAAATATGATAATTCTTTTCTCTGTGCAGCCAAAGAGCTATGCAAATGGACACAAAAAGGACCCATGACTCCAGCTTTAGTGAGAGGGTTGACACCACTCTTAGACCTTCACAGTAAATATTGGGCTAACAACAGCAGCTCCTTAATTAGCAGTGGGGAATGGCTCATGACAAGAGGCTTGGCTGGCTCTTTAAGTAACAAAAACTTGCTGAGCTTAGTAATCAACAAGTCTCTGTGTCTGTCTCTCTGTCTAACAAGCACTGAACACAACCAGACTACCAGGTCCCTGCTGCTCTAAGTCTTAGCATTAGGCTAACCCAAAGTCTCCTTCCTGCAGCAGCTTCTCATTAATCTCTCACACTGCATCAGTCTCTTCATCTGTCAGCAAGAAAAGGTTCATCCCACAATGCCAAGCTACTTTCTTAAAATCAAGCCTACTGTAATTGTTAGAAATGGAATGACTTAAGTCAGACTGATTATCTGAATTGAATGCAATCAAGGCCCATGGGACCTGCAGAACTGACCCCCAGCAACTGTCTCAATACTGATCAGCATCTTTACTGTACTGTAGGTATCTATAGCTTTAACAGCACTAATTGCTGCAGCAGAAAGGACCCGAGTGCCGTCCCGCCTTGACAGAAACAGAAATCTTAAGAAGCTCCATACAGCCGAAAAGGGCAAATTCTAACAAGGAAAAGTCAAGTCACCAACTTTAGCTACACTTTAATATTGGTCCATTACTCACTAACTAGACGTCACATGCAAAGTTAATTAATAGAATCTGCATCATATTGTATTAAAATGTCTAAATTGGCAGGTTGTTATATGCAACATTTGTATTTGTTATTCAGATTTTATTTAGACAATACATCCTATTCTTGTGCAGGATGCATTAAGTTATTCTTGGGTCAAACTTCACATCTGATTTATTTCCTAGCCCATTCATGGCTGAAAGAATTTTTCATCCCTCTTTTGTTAACTCATCACTTCTGGGAGACTTGGTGCAGCATTGGCTCCATCTGTGTACACGGGTGCTTCCTCTTATAGCCAGAAATCAGCACAAAACTAAACACAGGGCATTTGTAGCACAAAATGCTAACTTTCTGAGTGTGAGCAGATTTAGTTTAAGTTTGAAAAGGGGGTAGGGGAAACTCACTTTTGAATTCAGAGCTAGCGAGTGGTGGCCATTCCTGCCACTCTACTGAAGCAGCACCCTCACCGAAACCAAACTCTGTGTTCACTCAACACGCGTTTCAGTGCCACGGAGAGATCACAACATAACTTTCAGAAGGTAATGACATGTTCGGCTGAATTCTTACCTCTTTAGTTTTATCCATTGCCTTTAAAATGGCAATATTCAGGCTCTCCAGAGAAGAAAGGACGTTAAGATACTCCCCAAGGTGCTGAGAAAAATAATCTAACAGGGAATAGCAAATAAATTATTAGATTATTTCAATTGCAAAATAATCAAACATTGTTTACTTTTAAAAGTTGGAGACAAACTCTAATATGTTGCCATGACAGATTCTAATTAAAGAAAATGACTGCAGGAGTGAGTACACAGCGAACGTGATATTTCTATCCATATGCGTCAGCAATACTTAATGCTCCCCATCCTCATCAAATTGAGTTGTTTTACTTATTTTAATCACTAGTGTAACACGGTCTCTCATTCATTCCTCTAGTGTTAATGACAGCAAGCCTGAAGATTCATTTCATAGATAGTGCCAACTGTTATAAACTCCTACACATTTTCATGTTTATGTCAGAAACGAGCTCACATAACTGTGAAAGCAGTGCATGTAGGATTTTATTAAGTGTGACAGCAAAAAGGTGGTACAAAGAAGGATCACCAAATTATTTTGGATGGTATAAGAGTGAAGCAGAAGAAATATTCAATATTAATTAGTTCTTACTTCTTAATTAAAAACTTAATTTTACACTAACTGCTAGAGTGCAAGTGGTATGACACACAGTTAACAATGTGAGGTAAGGTGAACGGGTCAGTGGCGCCCTTTACACTCCCCTGAATTACATTCAATTATGTTATATCACTGAACTTAAAACCCTTACTTGGTCTAAAGAGCATAGTGCAGTGGCTGACAGATGTTAAGTGAACTATATATGAGATAAAAGAAGCATTCTGTTAAGGAAAAATAGCCAACTTCTGTTGATGTCAGATGCAAAAGATGCCATTCCCATTCAATAAATTATGCAGAGGTTTTATTCTGGGTACAAGTCGCATTTACCAGTCTCTGCCCTAGTTCTTAACTTTATTCAGGCCATGTGACACACATGTATTTGAAAAATATAATAAAATAGGTCAATAGATCACAACTGTATATAGCATCACCACCTTTGCCAGTATGTGCTGGCACTAATTGTTGCATACATGTATGATTTAAAGGCACAGAAAGCAAACATGCAGATAAAAAAAAACAGAAAAAAAATTGAAAACAAGTGCTTATTTACTTTCTTCAAGAAGAAGACAATATAAAAATACTTATATCAATCTCATGTCTGCAAATTTTAAGATACCACTAGCAGCTAGCACTTATAATAGAAATAATAGAAAGGTTACCAATAGAGGAACAGATGACTTTTTAAAAGATTTTCTTCAGCAGAAACAAAATATGCCCGACACCACATCTAAATCTATAAATGTTTTCGATATAGATTATTAGTTTGTGTTTTTTATTTAATATATAGAAAGAACAAAAGATGGCACAAGTGTTTTTATTCTAAGCTGAAGTGAGCGTCTGTTTGTGGCTGTTGCTGTAAAGGTTACCATGCTGCCAATACAAAATGGGGGAAGATAAATATAAGAAGATAAAGATAAGAACTCGTGACTTGCATTTTAAGATAGAAGTTACAGAGAAATGCAGGCAATGTCACAGATTAAATCAGAGCAGGCGCTTTCCAACCAACCTGATAGCTTGTCAGTGTCCAGATTGCTGTAGAGCAGAACACAAGAGGAAGTTACTTACAGAATTAATTAGGAACATTCCAAGTTACTTAGCTCTTCATTTCTGCTTGGGAGGTTTGGCGTGACTATATGTGAATTTAACAGTGTTATCATATGAAGACTCACTCAAGACGTCAGCGTTAAAACCATATAAATGACATTTGTGCACAGCTTTTTAACCTGAAAGTTGGCATGTTTGTTCTTAAAAATGTTCTGTTCTGCATTTTATCATCGTTTAAAAGTTTGTCTCATAGGAAATGCATGTTAATGCAGTTCAGAGAGACCATTTTTTTTCCTTCTTCCACAGTGGTAGAAACATTGAAATCAATACTTTTTTTTTCTTTTACCAGTCATAGCAGAAGAGTTTGCATTTGATGAGAAACTGCTGTCTAATAAAGGCTATTATTAAGTGAAGCTGGCTAATGGTTGCATTATTCGAAAGCTCACACAGCTTCTGCAGGCAACAAAAACAAACGTCTTCTTGGCAGTCACTGTTAGAAATCTGCATTTGGATGGTGACAATAAGTCCCCCTCATATCTCTGTTACAGGCAAGCAAGATATAGCCAATGTGATAATTATTTTCCCTTCACTTTCAGTTCCAGTATTTTCAGTGTAACTTTAACCATTATCATTATCAAGCTCGTGCAGGTAAAACACTTTCTTCCTATCATCAGTCAATTAACTGAGAATAAGAAAAATCTTTAATTACACATCAGAGCACAGTTCATGCCAACTGGCTCAAAGCTCAGAGGGTGGTTAGAGCGGTCTCAAGGCTATTATTTCACATCAGTTGCAATGCTAGCCTAACAGCATGTCCCAAAGCTATTTATCACACAGTGATGGAAGAGCTGGCACATCATCAAAATTAAATGCAGAGTGGCTACTGCTGCCAAACACTATATTCACTCTAACTAGTTAGATGTAAAAAAAAAAATCAATTTCAGTTGCTTTTGTTTATGAGCCTGGGTCTATTAAAGCATTTCAGTGATGTACCAGTCACAGGGATTTTTTTTTTTACATTACCTGAGTTTATACTAAGATTTTGAAAGAATTTAGAAAACATTGTTTAGCCTCAGTGTTGGCACAATTTAATGGGGAAAAGCTGCAAAATGTCTCATGAATACAAATACCTGATGTGCCAAAAGCAATAAAGAACACTGGCTTCGGGTAAGGATCAGACTTAGATACATTAAATATAACGTGACAGGGGAGAAATGGTTCTTTCCTCTGTGGCTAAAGGAGTTAAGCGTTCACTGCAGAGCGGTGATTTCAGGAGCTCCCATGAAACTGATTTTCTTGATTGTAATTTCAGGGAAGCAGTCCAGGTTTTGAAGTGGCTGGTTTAGTCCACGGTGTTTTACAGTATGTCTAAAGGAAGGGGGTAAATGTCAATTCAGCTTGAGTTTGGTTTACTGAGGGCCTCCCACCAGCTGTGAGGCTGCGAGGAAAGAACACACTGACTCCGCCTTTAAACATACTTTCATTTTGCTTTCTCTGACCTGTAAAAGCACAAAACGATTACTGCTGTGAATCTATTAAATATAACAGTAGGTTGAAATCAGAAAGAGACTCACTTATTCTGTCGCCCATCTATGGAGTAGAAAAGCTCCTGCAGCTCCTCAGTAGTCAGGATCCCATCAGCAAAGTAAGCATTGAACTCTTCAAATGACAGCTTGCCATCATCTGAAATAGAGAGGACGTATGGATGAATTGGTGGTAGAATCATAACTCACTTTTTAAACGTTAAATATGATGTGTCACTATGTATATACGACAAAGCAAAACTATGACTATCCTAACAGATAAAAAATAAAATTCTAACACCACGCAGACGTATTTCACACAATATAAATGAAAAGGCACTACAGATGGGGAGCACATGGATTTCTTTTCTCCTTCTGCTCAGACTAGTTAACAGTGAGCACAGATTGTTGTGACAATGCACAGGAAAATCAATAGCAGATGATAAATAGCTCGGTTGTCATCTGTGAAGAAGTGTTCCTTCGTGAGCCTATTATAAATCAGTCTGCTAGCACAGATTACACAGATCAGTCAGCACTTAGCTTGCCAGAAAGAAGCTGCTAGATGCTTTTAAGTCCAGCTGAATAATAGACTGGTATATTTACAAAAAACAAAATAAATAAATATTTTGCAGATACTTAGGTAATGTAGGCAGAAGTAGTGTATGCTGGAAGGAGTAGGAGACCTAATTAGTTGATATGACTGAGCAACATGAAGATGAAACAGAACTAAGACAGTCAAGTGCACAAATGAGCACGACTATGAGGTTGTTAAATCCAGCAAATAGACTGTTTTGCCCCTGAGAACATTTACTTAAACAAAATCAATGCAGCCATGTTCGTACTATGACAATACAGAAACTCTCAGCCCACTTATAGTCTGTCTCTGGAGTGCAGCGAGACTGTTGGCCTCTAACCCCCTGGAATAATCCAACCCTGCCAAATGCGAAGACAAGGCAAAATGAGTGTGGCTTAGAATGCCACGGAGTTCCAGTTGGCTGACTCGGCAAAGCTGGAAACTCAAGGGCAAGCTTGATGACCATCTGTTCAAGTGAACCCATACTGACACTCCTCAGCATTACCTCTGACCAGAATGTGTAATGTGTTGATCCAGACAATGTGCTGCCCTCGCCACTTTGGCCCACGTTCTTTTTTTAGATTCAAAATCAAATCTTCTCTATCACACAGAACCACAAACATTTCAAGAAATGTCAAGGGTCTTTCCAGTTTGGCTCCTTGTCTTTGTGTTCTCTGTCAAAATACAAAAAAACTCTCACAAACTCCAAACTCATTGGGATCATCACACACATGCACTATCATGTTGGACATCAAGGGGGTTTTGGTTCATTTTTGCTTGATATTAAAAATCTAATTTTAGTTGATGTGCATGCTGGAACAGTGACTGATTTTTTTTTGTTTAAAAAAAAAGAGATATTACAAAGCTTTGTCCTCTTTTAAAAAGCACAAATTGTCTAATTTTAATTATGTATGCTGTCCCCCTTATATATACTTATGTATACTTTATGCAGTTTACTTATATTTTGATGACATCTGTGCTTACTTGTGGGCTCAGACACTATAGATCCTGCCACATGTCACAGTGTTGCATTTAGAAAGACTCCTCATTTTGGAGTGCCAACCTAGACAGACAGCACTAAGGATCAGCTCTGACACTTCTCCATTTGATGGGACAATTGACGGCAAGCGGCAGTCTCCTCTGTTCATTTTTGACATTTCTGGGTTAAATGTCTCTATCACGAAAGGAAATAACCACAACAATACACACGCCCCGAACTTCCTCATTTTTCAAAGGCTTTGAGTTTATCTCATAGACATCCTGACCCAGGGCACGGCACTGTGTTGACTTTTTGACCTGTCTTATAAGACATCAGAGTACAAGTCCTGAAAATATGCAGATCTGCATGTTTAAATTAGAGACATGTTAAGCGAATTAAATTAATTAAAAAATACAGTAATCATCCTGACAAATGGTGTCAAAAGATGAAAATATATCTATGCATCAGGAAAACATCCGCGATCTGGTGGTTTGCATCCTCACATCTGACACATGCATCTCCTCTGGTGGATGTAAAGATGAAAAAGGCGGATGGTTGATTTGCTGCAGCACTTATTTTTAAAATGGGAAGTTCCTGTAGAGTCAAGTGTTTCTCTGAAATCATGTCGATTCTTTGTGTGTGTTTATGATGCGTTGCATTGTTTGTCGCTGTCATTATATTACCATCAAATTTAGGGTCACAACCCAAATGTGACATCACTTAAAGAACAGAAAGTACTGAAGGAAATGTTTCCTCTTCCTCTCCTACTAGGAAATTAAAACACTATTTGAATTGCATTCTACATGAGTACATACAATGTAACCCACATTAAATCAGTGTCTTTTCACATATTGAAATGAATGAAGTCTTCCAGCCATTAATCAGTGTCATAGCAAAGAGGGGTGCACTAAAATGCCACTGACTTCCATTTCCTCCTTTCATCCTCATACAGTTCTATTAGATCTGCTACAGTATTTAGCTACTAAACATTCACAACCAAATGCCAGATAATGTCTTTAAATTAATAAATCATAAATACATGGTCCAAAGGCATATAGAGTGTCCAAAAAGATCCCAGGTCCTAAAAAACACTCCTAACATACACATACAGACCTAAACATGGCTTCTGAGGCTTTGTAACGGTTTCCAGATTATGCGAAGGTAATGCAATTTTACAGCAGCCAGTCCAGAAACGCTTTCAGAGAACAAACTTTCCGAGAACAAACAATGACTTTCATGTTGAATAATTTAAATCACTGTCTGCAAAATGAATCACTGTCTGCATGTATTTTGACCTGGTTTTAACGACAACACGGACTGCCTGAAACAGACAAAATACCTTTGATGCATTTTACATGAGGCATGATACTTTTAACTTTTTATTCTTGTAGTCAGGGTGTTTTTAAAATAAGATATTTTTGTTCACATGAAAACCATGTGCAAGTATTACAACTTGCTGACAAGGAAGAATCATAAAACAAACGGGCATTACACGGCCCGGATGCACTCTATAAACATTTATCACCTAAGCGGTTCTGTCAGTACAGCTGGTTAGTATGAAAACAATAAAACGCCAGTATGTTGAACACAGATGTGGAGAGGAATACTCAAAGCTAAGCATTTACAGCAGCACCCCCCCCCCCCCCCCCCCCAAAAAAAAACAAAAAAAAAAAAAAAAAAACAACCCCTCACAACCCCC
>VUQK01038563.1:30740-46711 GCA_015106715.1 Bujurquina vittata | reverse complement strand
CCCCCCCCCAAAAAAGGAAGTGAACTGCTAGACTGCTAAACTGACAATATCACCTGATGTATGGTAAAATATAATGTAATATATAATATGTAAAATGGAAAAAAAAAAGGATTTCAAATTATGCTGTCAATGTGGGACTACTGAGCTCAATATCCAAAAAAAAATTTTTCCAAACAGTTCAACTGTTATAGAGTGCAATACAGTGCAGTGCTACAAATAGATTAAAAAAAACAAAGCAAAGCAGAATAAAACATTCAGATTTTTAAAATAAAATTTAAAAAAAGCACTCCAGGTCCTCTACAGAGAACGGTACTGTTCATACTAACCTGGATTTTGAGTGTTTAGAAGCTCACAGTAATGTAAAACAAATCCTTTGGCATTGTTTACTGTAAAAGTTAAATACAAGAACTCAAAACACATTAAAAATATGTCAGTGACGCTCGACTTTGACTTTAATGTCACACACACACACTGCTGCTGTAAAGTGAAAACCTCTGAGTTTTACTATCAACCTTTCAAAAAACATTATTGACAACCACATATATTTTTTCTAATCATATAATTGCTTTGAAACTGTATCATTTGTATTCATAACACTTTTAAAACAGAGGAACTTTAACTTCTTCAAGTATAAAAATCACTAAAGTGATGATGTAGAACTTCTGAATTTGTAGATCTTTAGTTAAGACCCTTTATTGAAAGTAAACAGGAAGAAATTTGAGCTCCTCAGCTCACCCCATTACTCCCAACTTTAGTGTCAAACGGAGTGAATAAAACTAAAAATAATATCTTAAAACAATTTTTGTATATACAACAGACAATGAGAAACTCACTGAAAAAAACTGAATGCAAAGTAAACATTCTCTAGAGTATTTTAGTGTCATAATTTGCTTTTTCGAAAATATAAAACATTTTCATGCAAAAAATATATACCTGAAATTTGGATAAAGTCTTGTAACACAACATACCAAAAATATATATTAAAAAACTGTCCCAGATAAGCCTGCGTGATTCCACTCCCTCCAATAAAGGAAACCTGCATGGTACCACATCTATGCCTCCTGGTGCACACACCCAAACTACAGTGGCGAATGGCTCAAAATCCTGCACCTTCCTCTTGAAGTGCACATGCTTACGCTTAATGCATATGCACATTGCTACTTTACTCGAGGTTTGTGCTATTGAAGCAAAGTTTTAAAGAAAGAGCATTATTCACGTCAGTGACCAGGTATGCTTATTGGTACCAGGGGGTCTTCCGCACCCAGCGAAGGGTAAAACCCGCATCTGTGCGGATCTTGATGGAGGCTGCTTCTGCTTCTCTGACCGTCTCCTTCACGGACTGCATCAGATTCTGGGCGTTGTGGACCAACATCTCTGTGGCCTGGTGAGGGAAACAGGAAGCAGTTAAGTAACAACTGGCAGATCTGTCACAGATTTTGGCCATTACATGACCGATCCATCTTAAAGACAGATTCTTTGAAATGAAGTGCCAGGCTGCAAACAGTTCATGGCAAAATTACCATGATATTCATGCTCACGATATGCATATGTAAACTTCTGACTACAACTGTATGTGCTTTGCTGTGTGCTCACCTGCTCTGACTCCTCTTCGCTAATGTTTGTCCGCCCCAGCATGGTGGCTTTGACAGTTGAGAGGATCTTCAGCTGAGTACTGATGGTAGGGATTCGTTCGCAGACCTTTGGAAGGAGGAAACAGATGTTAGTTGTTTTCTGTTGAAGCACTTTGTTCTCATTACATGTTTGTGTCTATGTGAGTCCTCACCTGCAGCAGGTTTGTTCTGATGCGTCTGTCAGTGCACTGCTTGGCCACTTCTTTTGCAAGTCTCGTGACCTCATCTGAGGCCTTGGCGATGTCCTTAGCGCACTGAATCAGTGCTCGTTTGTTCCCACTTCCACCACGTACCAGACGAGACATTTCTGCCATCAGCAGAGCCATCCGCTTGGCTGCAGCTATGATGTCATTACCCTGTTGAAGAATGGGAAAGAGGTAAAGGACGAAGCACTGACAGCTGTAGAAAAAAAAATAGTAAAACAGACATTTAATGTTTAGCAGAAGGATGCATGCAGAGTCAGTGCAAGTTTCCACATATTCTTCAACCCTCAGTGAAAAAGCTATTACCGGTACATATTTTATTAGATTAATCAAGGTTTTCTCCTTCTCTGTGACATCAGAGTCAGCGTGAGGTTAGTACCCATGAGGTGATGCTGAAGTGATTAGTTCTAGTGGCTAAAAAGCAGAAGCAGGTGACCAGAGTGTTTAAGCAGGCAGTCTAATGTCATGGCTGCATCACCCAGAAGTCTTCGGGAAACTGTCATCCTTGGCTTCGCAGGTTGGCCAGACAGCAAAAGTCTGACAACAGTGGTAACAGCGAGACAGAGCATCTGGCTCCTCCTTTGAACCACTTTACCTAATCACCAACCTAAGGGAAGGACTTGTGAAGCCAGTACCAGTTTATCCACGTGGTGCAACAATCAAACTTGACATTCCCACAGTCCTTGTCCTTTTATCCAACCACAGCATGACATCAGCATTGCTGTATGTGCAACCATGTCTGGAAATAATGCAGCAAGAGTAAAACAGCAGCTGCAGCTGGTTGGAGGTTTCCATTTGTAGTGGCAGATGTGGAGCTCATTGTTCAGACAGCCCCGGTGGGTGTTTCTCGTCCCGCAGGGCTTTTCTTGTGTCGTGCATTTACCTTTTTGCATGCGTGGGTGGACGTGCACGTGTGTGTGTGTGGGGGTATCAAACAGTACCTGAGAGCCTTTTACTCATACTGTTTGACCCACATCTGGTTGTGTGTGTGCGCTCATGTGCATGTATGTGCGCAGACCTTGCTGGACCACTTGCGCGCCTCCTGGTGGAGAGACTGGGCAGCTGCCAGAATGGGTTGATTGACAGGCTGGTTGGATGGCATCATCAGCAGTTCTGGCTCATAGTCATCCTCACCATCAGTAAACTCATCTTCATCATCTACCTCCCTCTCCTCTACTGCCTCCTCATCCTCAGGCTGGGCCGGGCAGGTGGGGGTTTGTTGGTGGTGGATGGTGGATTGATGGGGATGGGAAGGAAAGGGGGGGAGGCAAAAGGGGTAGGAGGAGGAGGAAAAAAAAGGAGGAATGTGGAGAAGAAGGGGGAGTAGAAAGCCAGGGATGGCAGGAGGGAAGGAAGCATGGGAGAAGGAGGCATTTAGTATAGTATGAGAAGCACTGGGTGGAAGAATAAAGGACAGGAGATTTACAGGAGGAGGGAGGAGCATTTTCAAGCAAGGTGAAGGTGCAGGGACAGGGACAGGGGAGGTGAAACCACAAACACTGGCACAGAACGTTTAGATGGGGAAAAAAGAAAAGAGGAGCTGGTTTGGGAAGGCAGCAGATGGAGGATGTGCCTTACACTGAGGCAGTGGCTGAGTTGAGGGTTTATAGCCTATTTGCATAACCAAACAAGGTCTAGTACTGCGCTGGGAAATTAAGTGTGACCCACAACCAGAGGTGTTTGGATGTTGGTAGTTTTTAAAGACACAAAACATCTGTGGAAAAACTGCTATTAAGTGGAAAAACGTTATCAGCTCCACAAAGATAGCGAGAGGCCATTATTCCTGGTTATTTATAGGGATTAGTTGATCCTATGCACACTTCTTTCACACACACAAACACAGAACACTGACAGCAACAGAGATAAGAGGAAAGAGGAAGTAGATAATGTCTGCTGTGAATGGAGTGTGCTTCTAGAGATTGGATTATCACTGCATATGACACTTTATCTCGTATTCACTTTGTGTATGTTAAGTGTGCATGTGTACACCATAAACAACCTCACATGCTGACACTTTAAACAGATGACAGTTTCCAGTTTCCCTCTGAAATTGGAATCAAGCAACTGATTTCCATATTTCAGGACTGACATCATTTCAGGAATTTCAGAAATCCACATACAACTCTTTTTCTTTAGACAACTGTCTTATAGCAGCAGAGCAATGATAAAAAAATAAGACTATATTCTTTGATCATAGCTGGATAACAGAAAGAGAAACAGTGCTTGACATATGTATTGTTGCATATCAGAGATCACGATTTTAAATTTATACACAGCTGTTTGGCTAAATATGTAAACTGACATTTCTGTGTTTTTTGTGAACTGACCTTGCTTGACCACTTGCGCGCCTCATCGTGCAGCTGCCTGGCTGCCACCATCATGGGCTCGCTGAGCACCTCTCCAGCTTTCTGCTCGGGGAACTCCTCATCCTTTTCCTCTGGAGGAGGGGGCCGAGGCGGAGGCACTTCCCCCTCTGGCAAAGGAGGTTTGGGTGGTGCCTGCTCATCACTTACCTGGAAATACGGACGCATAATAATTCATACAGGTTTTTCCTTCATAGTACTTCAGGGTCGTCACAGAATTGTGACGACCCTGTTTACAGTTTAATGGTTTACTGTGGAAGTAAATGTTCTATGTGTGATTTGAGTGTGCTTACATGGAGCTGGTCCAGGTCAGGAGGTGGTGGGGGGAAGTCCGGCTCCTGAGGCTGGAAGGCTTCTCTAACTTTTCCGACTGCAGCCAGGATCCTCAGACATGAGTCCAAGTAGGCTTTCTGCAGAGCTGTGGAACAAACAGAGAAAAGAAGATAAATAAACCCGCGTCGTTCTTTAACATACATACAACATACATTATTTTACCTTTTTCTTGTATGTTCCCTGCCACCGCCTTGGCATCCATCACCATAGGTGAGATGGTGTGCGAGAGGATGTCTGAGGCATGTTTCACAGTGTCTCTGAATCGTGGATCTTCAGAGTTCTCAACTTCCCTCTTAGCCACCAACAGGACCCGATTGGCTCTCCTTGCTATGCTTGTTGCCCCGGCAACTAGCATTTGGGGTTGAACATTTGCCATAGCAACTCTGCACTTGTCGATGTCTTTCTTTATCGCCTCCTCAGAAGCATCTAACAGAGATTTGGTGTCGATAGCTTCATCCACGAGACCTAGGAAAACACAGATAAGCACGCCTTTGTAAATCCTGTCACATGTGCAGCAAGGCAATGCAACACAGCAACTACTTCAAAGGTGAATTTAAGGTAACGCGAGAAATGCTGAGAAAATCCACACCGGTGAGTCTCTCCACATTGTCAATCCACTGGTTTTTCATGGTGTCAAAGTGCTCATACGCCGCTTTGTTCCCAGGATTCTTCAACAGGATCCGAGCAGCAGAAGTCACCTGGACATTAAAAAAAAAACATGTCACGCTCAAATTGTGTATCACACCTACATATTTCATCTCTATATCATGCAAATCAGGAGCAACCAAATCAAAAAGAAGCACCTGTGGCGTGAGCTCCCTGGCATGTTTCACAGCAGCATGTATTCCCTCTACTGTAGTTTTATTGGCTGTTCCCACAGCAGCAGCCTTCTCTGCGGTTGCCCCCAGCCGACCCGCGTGGGTCTCAAAGTTCCCTGCACGCTCTTCGAAAACCTTTGACAAACATTACCGGCACTTTGGTCAAAGCACAGACATAATCAACCTCCCACACTGTACAGCCGAACCACGGTGTGCTATTAGTGGAAACAGGTGAATGGGATGGATTATTGGAATCACGTTTTGTACATTACTGACCTCCTCTCTGTTTGGTGCATCAGGAGGTGCGGTTGCAGCCACAGCCAGCAGTTTGATAGGGGTGGTGGTGTCGCTAAAAACGTCAGACACCTCCTGGGTCATCACCTCCTGCATGCGCTGCCTCAGGTCCTGGTTGAAGAAGAGATTGTTGTATAAATCCACAAGGTGGAGCTCTGCACCAACACTTTCTATAAGATCAGCATTGCTAATTCTAACACTATGCATCCTCAGTTCCCATGTCTGCACCTTTCAATCAAACATCAATATTCTAGCCATTATGTGTTTTTCTCGTTTTCCACCATTTTTAGTCCAGTACATTTTGTGTATTTGGAAACTTGGTGATCTTAAGTTTATAATCTAATGAATGACAGGGGAGGCTGAGTTTCAGCATTCATTTACTTATAGACTAAATGTGGATGTTTGTGAGATACCTTGAGGGTGTCCTGGAGCTGTGCAGCTGTAGC
This sequence comes from Bujurquina vittata, assembly GCA_015106715.1. Classification (NCBI taxonomy): domain Eukaryota; kingdom Metazoa; phylum Chordata; class Actinopteri; order Cichliformes; family Cichlidae; genus Bujurquina; species Bujurquina vittata. The sequence continues at coordinate 40,623 of VUQK01038563.1, read as the reverse complement.
TCGCGCATGAGGGGCCTCAGCCTCTCCCTTGCCAGCCATGTCTGCCAAGGATGTCATCAGAGCCTCTGTTCGGTCGCAGCGCCCTATCATATCCTGACGATATGGGCCTAACAGGCCTCCTGCCAGCCTCCTCCCTTCCCCAACCATTCCTCTGATTGCTGCCTGACCTAGAGAGTAGCACAAGGCAGAAGTCACGCTCTAGAAACATCAGTTACAAAGAATGAGACGTGATTGTGATTCATATGTCATGCTTGTACGGTAACATAGAAAGGAGGATGCTAAATTTTGCAGTAAATGCTGACCTTAATTACTTTCTAGGATGTTATTAATAATGATGTTTGGTTATGTCCTCTAAGAAAGCTTTGCAGATACCTGTGATCCACTGCAGCCTCTCACACTCTGCTCCCATGTGCAAGCATGGGACAAAATAGGAAGCAATCAAATGACAAAGCAGGAAGACAGAATAAGAAAGCTATAATAACAATACAAGAGTTCCTGAATGACTAAACAAGTCAAGTTAGTCATTCAGTGATTCATGCACAAAATGCATCATTCTGGACATTTAAGGAAACGACACAGTAGTTTCTGTGGCACCGAAATGACGTTTCCTCTCTGAGACATTTTGGAGTTATCTCACTGACCACAAACACCTAACATCCCTTTAGAGCAATAGTCAGGTGCTCTGTGGCTGCTTTCACAATCCGTCCATCACCCACAGCAATGCACGAAGATCAGAGTGTTTACTTTTGAGACAAACTAGTGCATCATCCCTCCATAGAGCTGTCATCCAACACTGCTTACCTACTCCTCTGTCGTCCACTCCGGGGTTGTTCACCCAACGGAGAGCCTGCTCCATCTTGCCCTCCAAGGTTACAGCAGGCTTGGCCGGCCTCATGTTGGCTACAGCGCGGTTGGTTTTAGACTGCAGGGTCAGCAGTGCTGCCCCAATCTGCTTTGCCAGTGCACGGGCCTCCGGACTGTCACCTTTACCCCTGAGACAGTAACAAGCAAGAAGAGATAGATAGGTAAAAAAGGCATAAAATACTTCAAAGCCATGAAAGTCTCAGTACACCCCTGTTAGATGCCACTGAAAAAGAGAAATATCACTTTTCAAGGCTAATATTACTTTTTTTTCTACAAGTAATAGATGGGGTATGTAATGCAGTAGAAATAAAGAGAAAAAAAACTATTAATGGTTAATGTAGAATTACATTTTCTGACCTTGTACAGACAGTTTTTACAGGATACTGTTATACAGGGATGATATATCTCTGCTAAGCCCCATATTGTAAAGTGCTATCTGTTCCAGCTAAACAAATCCTAGCAAAGCCACATTTTCTACCTTTTTACTTTTAAAGATCAGATCAGCATGGATTGGACCTATGACTATGTCATTTGGTCAGAGACTGAAAATTCTTTTATTTCCTCTTTATGGCTGATTAATGCACTGGAAGCTCATTAAAGATAATAAGTCCCTAACAGCTAACTCATCTAGCCATCTCTCATCTAACTACAGATTCATTTTAACCATTGAATTCTATTGTTAAGTTCATTTCCCATTATTTCATACCCAATTTTACCCCTCCAAATAAACACCATGACCCCATGACACTATATTCAAACAGTTTAAAACCTTATTGCAGGACTGATGCCCAAAGTTGATAGGCAACAACATATTTTCCAGGCAGGTAAACTATGCCTATTGGTGGCATGGGGTTGCAGTTTGAGCCTATAAAAAGTGTCTAAGTATTACATATAGATTTCACAATGGATCTGTCATCAAGCATGAGTCACGGGAGGGGAAAGCATACTGTCTGCGTAGCTCCACAAGCCTGGCGGTGAGTCCTGCAATCTCACTTATGGAACGCAGGATGTCATCCCTCTCTTTGGGGTCTTCACATAGATCGGCAATGCGTTTGGCCTCTGCTAGGAGCGCTCTGATGTTCTCCTCACCCTCAGGACCGGCATGAGGATCAGCCAGCCATGCCTGAACACGCAGATGCAGTATCACATATGAAATAAGTATAAATCTTTGCACACATATCCCACATAAGTGTTTCTAGGATGAGAAGCGGACGTTTAATAGTGAAGATTTTACCCCATGGGTTCTCTGGATTACTTATCAAACCCTCATTTGACACTTTCTTTTTATGCAGTAATAAATCTGCTGGAAGTACTAACTGAAACACATGGAATAAAAGCAGTTCACTGGTTAGCATTGCTCATTATATGATATTATTGCTGTTGTATCTGACCTGTGCAGCATCCAGCCTCCTGGCAATGGCCTGCTTGGCATTGATTAAAGCCTCCAGTCTGCGAGCAGCACTGTCCACTTTGCCAAATAACAAGTCTAAGCCCTGCGAGCACTGGCCGGCACGCTGCACACACCCCGGGGTCGGGCCTTGGCCTCTGTTAGAATCAACGAACACACTCAGCCGAGGCGCGACAACAAAACACATGATTCAAACACATAAAGGAAAGAGGATGGAAAACTGTTTAACTCATACGCTGTAGAAAAGCCATACCTAGCTCGTAGCTCTGTGACCTGGTCCGTCATTTGTCCCAGAGCCTTAGTGGTTGCCAGTATGTCTTTCCTCTCCTTCCCAGCACACAGCTCTCCCACCTTACCAGCTTCATCGAGTATTACACGCAGGGCCACCTCACCGGCGTCTCCTGGAAACAACAGCGTGCCACAGCATGAGATTCATGCTGGGTGTTTCAGACAAGAAAAAACGGATAAGAAACAAATAAAAAGCCACCTGGCTGTCCGAGAGGGTCTTTGAGCCAGCTTTTAGCTTGTGCCATCTTTGACTCAATCAAGGCCAGAGATCGCTTCAGGGCCTCCATATCCTGAAGTAAAGAGAAAAGACAATTTTTATTTAGCTTTGTCATAACAGCAGTTGACATTAAATAAAAATATATCACTTTCCATTGCAGAAAAAAAGAATCTATGAGTTCTTTTTATAAACAGTTACAGTTTTACTGATTGTTTGATGACATAACTCATATCTTTACTAAAACTTGGGCACATCTAAATCTGTTGCCAGTATTTAAAGGTTCAGGATGGTGTACAAGACTAACAAAATAAACTTCAGAGCCTGTGTTCACTGTAATCAGGAACAACATCACCAGGAGTGTACCTTTTTGATTTTTGATTAAGAGAAAATTCTAACTGTGAGGCTTTAAGTGGCTGTTTGGTTCTCGTGAGCAAGTTCAATACAGAAATTTATATTTCTAAAATTGGCTCATGTAAAACATACAATTTGTATGATTTATCCATGAATAAATGGATGGTGGCCTGCAGGCTGTGCTGTCTTAAATGTGGGCACTGACAACCCCAAATTGCTCATATTAATCAATTAAGTAGTATTAAACCATTAAATTTGCCATAATTTTCAACACAAGCTTATATGTTTTAAAATGTGGTCTACATTTCACAGAAAGAGCACCCCTTTTTTAAATTATGTATTGCTAAAGATAATTCCTGAAAACAAGACATTTGGCTGACTTCAGCTAAAATGTCTCAGACTCTTTTAGCGCTTCAACCAGGAAGGGACAAAAATGTTTTTTTCCAGCTCAGAGAAGAATGAACCACTTAAGCGGAACCGTTCAATACAGTCCATCTATTATGGATGAGTCTGGACACCAACCAGCTTATTTCTATAATTCATGACCCCAGAGGACGGCAGTCCTTGTGTGCCAGCGGTTTCCCTCGCAAACTGACAGTAAGTGCTTATCACAGCTCATACACAGCAGTACACGCACAATGAGACAGATCATTATCAGAGGAAGCTGTGCGCAGAGAAACATGCAGAGTTACAGGTTAGAAGAGTGAAAAAGAGCTTAACTTGGCCTAAAATGATCTCAATGCACAATTTCTAACCGATACCCCAAAATACTCTTTCCAAGCATGTATATGCAGCCAAAAACAGTCTTATTGTTCTACAATGGCAGATCTAGTAAACTAAACATGAGCAGCACATGAGAGAAAATACCATGATTGAAGACAGGTCAAACTTATCAGTAAAAAGAAATAATCAAGCTGAAAAACATTTATCTGTTTTAGGCCCTTTGACTCAAATGGGTGCCTGGAGACAAACAGATGCACATATAACAATAAAGTGATGAAGTATGTGTACTGTACACCAAACATCAGCCAACAGTCAGTGGACTGACACACAAAACACCTACTGTCAAATACCGCCATGACAGATAATAATAATAATGTAAGCATGGGGACATACTGTGTCTCCTTATCTCTCACGCACACATACACGCTTGCATGCTGGAAACTGCTGATGGGGAGAGAAACAGGCTTACCTTCTACAGGGAGGAAAAGAATGGAGGAGGAAGGTACAGAAAGGAAAGGAAAAAAAAGGAAAAACCAGGAGTTATACTAGCGAGCAAAAAGAAAAGTGGAGACAAAAAGTGAAGAGCGAATTCTTTTTTTGTTTTTAAAGAGATGCAGCTCAGTGAGGCCGTATGTATGCAAGCAGGCACTCCAGCAAAATCAGATTTTGGTATGTGGGGATTTTTTTGTAAGTTTTCTTTTGAGGTTTGGGGGATAAAATGAGGAAAATCAGAGTCTTTAAACCCAGTACAGGTCATACCTTATTGGCCCAGGCGTCTTCATCCCACGTGGTGAGCTGCAGGACTCTTATGATCTCGTTTATTTCAGCGCTCATCTTTTCAAACGTGAACCTTCGGTTCCTCTCCGCCTCCTCAATGCCAGCACCTCGACTGCTCTTTGTTGCGACAAAGATTTTTATAGCTGAAGAAATAAATATGAATATTTATGATTACGGTCATACAGGAGAACATATCTAACTAAAAATTAAATGCTCATTTAAGCTACAAAAGGCCACTCTGGTAAATAGTAGTGACCAATTTCAAAAACCAGATGCTTTCATCACTTAAAATAAAACTAGTTTTAAATTACCTTTGTGGTAACATCAACATAGGCACGTACTTGGACTTATGGCGGTTAATTCAAGTTTAGTATTTGTACACTTTCTAAGCATCTTTTTTTTTATATCTGCCAACTTTTAAAGGAAATATCAAGTACCAAGTTTTGAGGTTGAAAAATTATGCCAAATCAAAAATCCCAAACTTGCAGTTTCTCTAATGCTCACTTGCTGCTGGCTCTAAAAGCAAGTGCAGACCCATACACTTGGTAAAATACCCAGTTTCATAACAAAATTAAACATGTTTCATATTCATTTGTTTTTCACTATAATAATTGAATGAATTTACTTTGCAAAGTTAACTGATCATTCCCTAAGTCGACCCTCTTGTCCCAGTATGTAAAAAACAAGGTAAGAATGAAATGGACAAGTTTCATAACAGCAGTCCAAAAGCCAGAGAGTGATGTCACCGTGGTTACATCCACTTTAGTATGCACTACAGGGACAAAAGTACTAGATTACCTTTGTATTAAACCTACAGGAGCTGCTCAGCCATGGAAAGCTATGCCGCAGGCTCCCAGCGTACAGTTTTGGTGCTGATGTTAATGCCAGAGGAGGTTTGGAACTCAGCAGAGGGTTTTTGACTTTCACCCACTCTCCACCTCAGCACTCGGACCATGTATGCTCTGTAACCATACATGTCCACTTTGTGGCAGACCATGCATCTTATTTAGAGTGCTGCATTTGAATTAAATATGCTCTTTAGAACAATTCATTCTTTCATAAATGTTTGTAAAGGTGCACTGATGAGTGTGGGATTTTACACTGAAATTTCTTTGGAAAATGGGACTGAAAACCCTTGAATTCACTGATTAAGAGGTGTGGCCCAATACCTTTGTCCATATAGTATAATATAGGTCACAGTCTGAAAAGAACTGGGGAAGAGTTGGCTCTTCAGCTACTAAATTCTCCTCCACATCGGTGTTTGTTTAATATGTGATTTTATTTCACTGAAAACAACTGCTGGCTGGAACTTGCTAAAAGAGCAATGAGGTTGAACCAAAGCAGTAAATCTGTGGCAGTAAAACCAAAGCTATAAGCTGAAATGTGCTGCATACTAAAGGATAATTCTCTGCTCATTCATCCGTATGCGCAATATTTTTTAGGTGTGTGATGAACTTTTATGACACTCAGTGTTACAGTGTCATAGTGAGCATGCAAGTTTGAATGTATTCAAGTAGCTGAAACTGCGTTTCTCCTCTTCTCTGCTGGTTGGTGCAGAGTATATGAGATGCCAGTAGAGCTGCTAGTAGCCGATGTATGCATGCAGTCGCACTCCCATCCCCATCCCTAGCATTTAATGACTGTAATTATCTGCGTTGCTATAACAACTCTTAGATGCTCAATGACCTGCACTGTCGTTAGCCCACACATGCACAGCCACGCATGCACACCTGAGATAAGAACGGGCAGCAGCTCTTTGATAGTGTTCATGGAGCTGACTAGCATCTGCCTGTGCTCTTGGTGTGTCAGCTCCTGCTGCCTCTCCTCGATCATCTTTGACATTTTGGTCATCCCTGAAAATAGAGAAGAAAAGAATGTAGAAAATATTAGTGACTTTGGTTTTGGCACTGTATTAAGTATGCTTGAACAATAAAAGGTTAAAGGCCTCCCCCGGTGTATATGCTAACCTAGCAGCTCCAACACAAACATTGTAACTTCATGAGCAACTGATTTCAACACAATAAAGGCATCAGTCAAGTGGGAGAAAACTTGGCATCATATTTCCTCCAGCTCATTAAGCCACACTGCACTGACAACACAATTGACCTGTTGCATCTGATGATAAATAGCCTGTTTATGGTTCCCCTGTCAGTGAAAAGACTCTGATCCTTAATCAAAGCCTTTTAGTGTCAGAAGAGCACTCAGCGGTTAATTTAGTTGGCAAATGGATCTTTATACTAAAGAATCGTGTAAAACAAAGGATGGTCTTACCGTTTTCTGCTTTATGAAGCAATCAAATCCAAAAAGGATAACAATATAACAATTCTGTACAAGTTATCCAGAAAACACTAATGGTTTTACATTTATATCATTATAACTTCTATTTTATGATCAGTGAATCAGTGTGTGTGTGCCTAAAAACCACAACTTTTTATTTTCTCATCTAGGGTGTGTTGGCGTCAGTTCCTCTCTCTCTCCTAACCCTAACCCTAACCCTAACCCTAACCCTAACCCTAATTAAAACAAGTAAAGATGCATATGTTTCAATAGATTTTGAATCCAGACTCATTTTTAAATCATTCTCCATGAAACTTTACCCCTAAAGTGAAATTTCAAGAACAACATGGAGTCTCTCTCACAGAGTAGCGAATATAAAACTTCTTCATGCTTTTTAATAAAAGCTCCTGCTGACCTGGTCCGAGGTTCTTGGTATAAGTGATGAGGTCTTCCATGGTCTCCACCACTTCAGCTACTGTCAGATACTCTAGGATACCTTTACACACGCGGATTATCTTACGTACCTATGACACAACGCAGACACAGTCATAAGCAGATGCAGGCATAAAACAAAGGCATTGAGGGGATTTTAAAGCCAAATCTTTTCATGAGGAACTTTTTTTAAACCCAGATGAATTTACTCAGTTGTTTGTGTAGTGTGTGTGTGTGTGTGTTTCTGTGTACAGTCTTGTGATGTACATCTTGTGACTGTGAGAAGCTGCTCTTAAAAAAAACGAGGTTAGTGATGGCGCGTATAATCGCGTGCCCAATGTGTCTCCACTTATTGAGCTACCATTGAAGAATCACACAACAAGAATGCACACACACACACACACACACACACACACACACACGAGCCCACCAAACTCACACACGCTCTGACTTATGACAGAGGGAAGTCATTTGATCTCAGTGATTAGATCTGGGTGAATTTGAGACTCCATTACAGCTCTAAGCTGAGTTCCTTCTTCCTCTGTACAGCTATAAAAAGCTTTACTTCCATGAAAGATGCCACACCTCTGAAGAGTGAGTCTGAGGAAACACACACAAATACAGGGAGGCACACACACGCACACACGCACACACGCACACACGCAAACAACGCACACACGCACACGCACACACACACACACACACACACACACACACACACACACACACCTCTGCCTCATCGAAGGTAAGGAGCAGGTCGGATGTTCCAGACAGTATCCCTCTGGATCCATCGATCAGGTAATCTCGTGCAGGAACAGAGTACGGATCTGCTTTCAGCATCTGAGCCGCTTGGACGAGCTTAGAGCATGAATTCTCCACCCTGAAGGCACACAGCAGGCTTAGGACTCATACTCAACACATACACCAATCAAAGAGTCAAACTGTTAATCACACCTCAGACCTGAGAGACATCAAGGGAAACCAAACCAACACACACAGCTGAGATGTTGCCCACACAGTGGGAAGCGTGTTGTGTACTTTGAGTTTTTCACTGTTTATTCTGCACTTGAAAGTTTGTCTCCTCCACATGAGGATCTAAACATGAAAAGGCCTTCTTATGAAACCTGTGGGGATTTGAGAGTTGTGGAAATTGGTTCAAATGATGTAATCTTCACTTCAAAGTCTGAAATCCACACACTTTTTTAAATTAAAAACTTTAGATTAAATTTCATTTGCAATCCCAAATTACTACTTTAGAGATTAGTGATTAGAAATTAGTCTGAAGAAGGTAATGGATTTTTCAGAGCATTCAAATAAAGCCCGGTCCCTTCTCTTTCTGACCCTCATTGGTTAGGGTATCAATGGCTGCTGGTTCATCTATATTTAGGCAGGTTCACATTCCCACATGCCCCCTCGTAAGCCCTCTGAGTGAGATTTATGGTTTAGTGCCCCATGTATGTGTGAGTGAGCAGTGAGAGTGGTATGTGAATATGACTGAGGTCTGGACCTTTTAAATGAAGATGAAAAACAATTTAAAAAACAAGCAACCAAAAAAAGGGAAATGAGGTGGAGACAAGCAGATGATATTACCAGAAATGTTGAATACACATGCACACAAGTGCAGCATATACAGGCAAGCAAAAACAGCAAGATGCCTGAGTCCCAGAACTGCTGAGTAGCAGCTCTCAACCGGCACCAAGAGTTCATGTCAGCTCTTTGGATGCAAGCTGGAAAACAACAAACAGCTTCTCAGCAGTCTGGATGCTGGAGCCGGATAGTCACCCGGTTCCGGACTCAGAAGTAGCTCTTTGTTGCAGCTGGGAACAGAGCCACGTTTCCTAACATTAAATCGCCTGGAATCCTCTTTTTAACAAGTTCTCTGTCTACTGAGATAAAGTGGATTTGTTCCCCATAAGTTCGTCCCTGGATATTTCTGGGAGTGAGAGCGAGAAGCAACGACAGAAACACAGAGTTCAGACTCACTTAATGAAAGCAGGAGGCATGTCTCTCTTCATCACCTGGTCCTCGGTGGTTTGAACTGTTTCCTTCCCCACCTGCGACACACACACACACACACACAAATTATCAGCTCCTGCAATACAGGAAGCAGCATTCAAGTAAGCACTATTAATAGCATGATGGGTGAATGGGTATGTATCAATTCACACCTATTTCAACCATGCATGCATGTCATATCTTTGCTTGAGGGGAAGCAGCTCAGTCTCAGGATGATTTTCTGGTCTGTTTTTCTACATGGAGGCAGAAAAGATGTTTAATGTTGCTCTTCAAAAGCTCTTTGAATCTTCAGAACAAGGCTCATGAGCTGGAGAGCTGCAGTGCTGATTTTATCTATTCATTACTAAAATTTTACCAATGCAGTCTATTATAATAATTTTCCAGAACAGCTTATTTTGAAGATTTGGTAAGGCAAATGTATGATTATCTATCTATCTATCTATCTATCTATCTATCTATCTATCTATCTATCTATCTATCTATCTATCTATCTATCAAAGGTTTAAATCCATCCATCCAATGTTTGGACC
>VUQK01038563.1:0-21435 GCA_015106715.1 Bujurquina vittata | reverse complement strand
CAGATGCCTGAAAGGAAATTTTACACAACGGGGCCCTCCTGTGTTTGACTTTGGGACACTTAGACTCGCACAGCCTGATTCAGCTGCTCAGCTGCAATTCTTCATTTATATATTAATGAAAGCAGTAATTCAGTTAGCACAGGTGTTATTTCTCTTTCTCTAGAGTAAGAAAACAAGTGGCTTTGCACATTTTTATACCTGTCACCCTGGGGTGGGAAAAAAGAGACAGAAACATCTGAGGTTTGAGGATAAATACGCATTTAATTTAAAAAAATCAACAACAGGGCCAGCCTTCTATATGAATAGAAAATGTTTTACATAAATATGCTTCCTATTTGCTTCTTTTAAAAGTCAATAATAAATATGCAGAATAAATGAACAAATATGTACAATAAAACCATATAATGCAACCTACTTTTTAAACTTTTACATTAAATCATTTCGATGCAAAAAGTATTTTCACAGTACATGACGGTAAAAGCAACATCTGCAACATGCACAGAGCCCAAAACACTGCTGCCATATTTTCTTTTAAGAAACACTCAGTGCTCAACAAATAACATTCTGTCACTTCATTTCTGGGGATACATCACTCCGTTTGTGTATTCAGAGAGTCCCGTCTTTTCTGCAATCCACTTGTTGTAGTTGGTGACCACTGTGTAAACGCCTGGTTTATTTTTCATGGCACAACCCTCACCCCAGCTCACCACCCCGAACAGAAACATCCGGTTCGATGCTGTACACACCAACGGACCACCAGAGTCCCCCTGCGGAAAGAGAGCAGAACAAGCAAATGGTAAATAAAGCTTCCAGGTTTATCATTATTTTGTATTCTGATTCAATACCATCCAAGACATGCCTCTTCCTAACATAGAAAAATGTTGATGTGAAAACTGGGGGGAAAAAATACTCAGAAGGCGCTACAACAATTTTGAAAGACTTAAAACTCCTGACTTGAAAATGAGGCTTATTTATGACAATAAATGTAAACATTGATGTAACCAGCCTGACTTTAGGCCATTCAGCACTTTTCAAGGTCAGTGTTCTTCAAGAAGAGGAAGAAAAACTCTTCATATCCTCTTTAAAGCTGTCAAATAGGTCACTTCTTCTAAACCACTTCTGTTTTTGTGTACACATTTAGACTCTTTCTAACCCAGAAGTCTTCTTTCCCAGGGCATACACTGGGCTCACCTTGCAGGCATCAGTGCTCCAGTCGGGGCTTGCAGCACAGAACATGTTATCAGTGATGCGATTTCCATAGTACAAGTCTTTGTTACATTCAACGTTGGACATCAGTTTGACATCAGCTTGTTTCAAGTACTGTGAGAACTGGAATGCGCCTGCAACACAGTGTCAAATGTAAGATTTGGAAAATTGTTGAGAGAGCTGTAATGAGTCTAATGGTAGGAGGTTCTGCAGTACTTACCTAAGCTCTCCTTCCCAAATCCTGCGATGCTGCATGTAAATCCTGCAGGCAGCTTAGTGTGCAACGGAGGAAGGCAAGCTATACGTACAGAAGCTGATTTGGCTGCACATCCTCCATTTTCACTTTTGAGTTTAATCAGAGCTGAAATTTAGACATAAAGACACATATAAGTACTGAGTACACAGTACCTCCTTATACGTGTACATATAGACAGTTAAGTCACAACAGTGTTTGTGCTCACCTATGTCATTGTTCAAGCTACCATCATCATATTCTTCATGCATGATGAGTTTTTCCACAGTAAACCTCTGCTCACTACTGGCATCTGTTTCATTGATGGCACTCTTTCCCAGGTGTATGGATAGATGTGTGAGTCTGGTATTGTCACTGAACAAAAACCAAACACATAAGTATGTAAACATGTTATATACGAGTCTTGTCATTACAGGATAATGACTGCAGTGGAGGAAATTATGTAGTGTTGTGTTTTCTCACCCGTCTGAGAAGCAGTGAGCTGCAGTGAGAACCCAGCATGGTGAAATGAGAGTGCCACCGCAAAGGAAGCCATAGCGCTTGTGAAAGATGGCCGCGACCCATGGGTGCGACTCTATAGGTGTAAAGGAGCCACCCACAACTTTGTGCATCCTCCTCTCAGATGTCTCCCCACACGTTTGCTCTGGTGGGACAGAGTGAGTCAGTGAGTGCTAATGAAGGGAATCATACCGTGCCGCTGAGGAAAAAACTGGATTTAAACAGAAAAAGTACCTGTATCCACAGATGAAGGTGGTGGTGCTGGTGTAGGGCCTTTATTGGAGTAGAAAACAGACAGAATTAGAAAAATTCAAGCTAGTCTTCATAAATACATATAAATCCTCAATATCAGTCTTACATTTGGGAATGTTGCAGAATTCTCCCACAGTCCTCCTTCCTCTTCTGACATAGCACCATGGCCTTACGTCACTGTTAGGATTCCTAATTTTCAAGTACAATAATATTAAACATTACTTGCTGTCTGACATGCAGTATAACAACATCAGACTGGTGACTTAAAGTATACCTGCAATAATTATGGCTCCCAAGTCCATTTGCATCTCCCCATTGAGGTTTAACCCTGTCCCAGTAGAGACATGAGCGACCAGAGGATGACTTGTGAACATATCCTCTGTAATTGCTCCCATCTCCAGACAGACACACTGCTACAGACCAAAACGCAAAGAGGGGTGTGAACATTTAATGCATTCTGTTATAAACAATGAACCTTAAGAATATTGCCTGACTTACTTCTTCTCACTTTTGACAATCGCCGTGAAAAAACCTGAAAGGAGCAGAGAAAAACTCAGTCATACAGAGAAATTAAAAACCTTCTGACCTCCATCAGAATATCTCTTAAACCACAAGTTCTAAATGTTGCTTACCACATCCACGCAGACCGCTGCGAGGATGGCAACAACGACAAAGAGATTCATCTTCACGTCTGGTTTTGGTTCTGTTTTTTTGCGATATTTTTATCTGAGAATTTACAGAATAGGAACAGAAAAAATTACGGGTGAGTGGAAGTAAACTGGTTGTCCCCTTATATGGGGATTATCATACAACATGTGACAGAGACAAGTGCGACTGTTATGAAACCATTTAAACTAGTTCAATATACAAACACACGGAAAATTTCTCACAGTCTTTTCAATTTTCATCAGCGTGCCAGTTGTCACGTTTTACACAGACACAGTTTTTACAATTTAATGTTTACATTAATTACAGCTGAAAAGCTGCACTCTCGAGATAGAGAATGCCCATCGTGTGCAGACTTTAAACATAATCTATCAGTACAGCAAGCATAATATCAGCATTTGTTAGTTGATTAACAGTAAAGCCTATGCACTCCATTATATCATATTATTATTATTATTATTATTATTGCAATGTGTGCAGTTCAAACACTGAATTTCTAGATATTCCTAGGACACATTGTCAGCTTGATAAATACATAAGAAAATAATTGTATGCACTATGTTTGATATCAAACGGCTTCATATCTTAAATTACGTTGTTTACAATCATAAATGTATCTAAAACAGCTGATTGAGCAAAGTCTAAAAAGCTTTGCAAAGAGATGTGTTTACCTTTTATCCCAGTGAAGATTCTCTGTATCTTCTGATATGCACCTGCGCTGTGTAACTGCTCGAGCTCACACTGATGGCTGTTCTGGTGTTTCAACTCTGATCCCTCCTGTGTTTCCTCCCATTTAAATAGCCTGACTGCAAGTGGGAGGGAATTTGTCATGTTCTGTGACACACATCCAACAACCACCCCTTCCTCTTTAGCCACAGCATATCCAAAATTGGTCATATGTATACCAAAAGCATCTGATTCAAAATATGGTTACAGCGTGATGAATAGCTTTAATAGGGTTTGTGGACAGAGTGATTTCACTGCAAACGCAAGACATAAAGTAAGACCTAGAAGTGACTTGTTTGAGAAATGTACTAAGAAATCTCTCATTTGTACAGCAGATTTGTGTAAATAGAGTTTAGTGGCTCCCTTTTGCTCAGAAAATCTGACAATGTAATTTTAAGCAGATACAATGTACTGCAGCCACCTCCAATTGCTGCTTGTTTGTGCGTCTCTCTGCCTCTCTGCTCTCTCTTTTGGACTTAATACCTGTAAAGCATGCTGTATTGGGTTATGATCAGGTGTCTGACTTGGCCATTGAAGAATCTCCCATTTATTTGCCTTGAGAAACTCCTGGGTTGCTTTTATCCTTATCTGCACTGTGACTGATTAGTTTTGCAGTATTTGTGTGAATTTGAGCAGAGAGTATAGCCCTGTACTTAAGCTGTACTTAACAATTCAGCCTGCTACTTCTATCAGCAGTCACATCAATGAACATCAGTGACCCAGTTTCACTAGCAGACACATGCACCAACACAATAACATTTCTTTCACCATTTTTGACATATAATGTGGTGTGCTTCGGATCATCAGCTGTGCCTCTTTTTTTCATACCATTCTCTTCGAATCATTCTGGAGCTAACCTTGGTTTCATCTGTTTTGTATCATCTGTGCGTAACCAGTGGTTTGCGCCTTGTTGTAAACTCTCTATTTACATTCATGAAGGCATCTCTTGATTGTAGGCTGTGACAATGATACACTTACCAGGAATGCTCTTGACTTGGTTAGATGTTGTAACATTGCTTTTTGTAATCATGGAAATAAGTCTGTAATCATCACTTAAGGGGTCTTATGTGGTTTTTCAGGCCATTAACAGCTTTGTACGTCATTTTGACAGTTCTAGTGAACAGCTACCAAATCCAGGTTCAGCACTTGGAATTTTTAAAATCTTTTCTCTGCTTAATTTGCCCTGAATCGAAGGAAAAGGCCTCGGCCGACCAATAACCTTGGAGCCACTAAAAATGGAGAACTGTGTGTGCAAATGGCTGTAATTACTAAGCAGTTAATGCCAATTTTTTGTAGATATATTACCCATGACCTTTTCCATAAGAACAACATGCAGTGCATGTACACTTATTGAGCTTCAATCCTCTCCTTGTATATGCATAGAACTGCATGATTAATCAAGGTCCCTTTAAATCTTGATTAGATCTGCAAAATTCAATATTCAACCTGAATATTGAGGCAATGAAAACATTTTTAGAAGCATCATTTGCTCCTAAATCTCCTTGTGAAAAAGTGCAGCTGTTTTCAAAGACAGTCTGTGCACAGACTGAAAGCACAACACAGTTTCCTGTATAACAATAGACATTGTTACGATTTTTTTATTTGGAAAGTCCTTGACTAAATTAATTACCTCATCAACTTTAATGCTTGCATGAGTCACATTTCCTCTTTTTTGATGGTGACGACAACCAGATTTTGTGCAAAATGTCTGAGACCAAAAGGAAGTCTAGTACAATGAAACAGCCAGCCAACATCGCTGACTCTGGAAGCAGACACCTGACGAAAGCTTAATTTAACTACTGCACCCAGGTGTTCAGCCAAAAGGGGAACTACGTGTTAAAATTACTCAATCCAGGGAAACCCAGGATAGTTGTGGCTGGAGTCAGCTGCAACCAGGAGTTTTGATTTTGTCATTTTATCTCCAGGAGTTTCATTTCTGCCCTAAAGGCTCAAATTAATGTCTTTGATCTCCCCAGTAACCCCTGTAGAGCTCTTCTGGATTGAACCTTTTAATTATTGCCACTGACCTTCAATGGTGAGAGGTAGCAATGCTACTGTGAACAAAGGGCGGGTCCTGTTTGAAGCACAAAAATGCAGAAGCAAGTAATTTTATTTATAAGTAAATTTAAAAAAAAAGTTATTTGATCTCCAGTAAAATCATTGTTTAAAATAAGTTTATAATCTGTGCTTTTCTGCATTAAAACATGTCTCCTGGTTTGTATATGACACATCAACATGATTCATTTGTTTTCAGCATTAGGGTCATATCCTGTATGTTTTTTAGTGTCTATATTTTTAATAGAAACAGGAACAGTAATAAACATCAGTGTGGATAAAATGAGAGGCGACAATAACACCTTCACAGAAGGAAAGCATTTTTCTATTTATAGTATGCTATTTAAATAGAATAAAATTAGCAGAAATGCACTCTTGCTTGAATAATCTGTAAATGAGAATGAATGTACATCTTATTTATTTATATATTTATTTATTAGTAAATTATTCTTTTTCTGTTTTTTAAAAAACTTTTCAATACACAGTAGCTTTTCTTTAAGAAGAATAAAGATACCTCTTACCACCTCTTAATTGAGAAATTGCTGAGTAAAACATCAACTCAGTGTTTCATGGGAACTTCAAGTCATCTGCATTCTCAGTTTCTCAAAAAGTACTCACTCACTTCAGCTTTTGGGGAGAATCATTACAAAGGTGCTTTTAAAATTGGAAAAAGCAAGCAGTTTTGATGACGATGTGACTGTTTGCCAAACTATGCTCAGGATCTTTTATGAGTCTGTGGTTGCGAGTGCCATCCTCTCTGCTGTTGCATGCTGGGGCAGCAGGCTGAGGGTGGTTGACGCCAACAGACTCAATAAACTGATCCACAAAGCCGGTGATGTGGTGGGAGTGGAGCTGGACTCACTGATGGCAGTGTCGGAGAGGAAGATGCTGTCTAAGCTGCAGGCCATTATGAACAATGGCTCCCATCCGCTCTACGACACAGTGATCAGAGACGGGAGCACATTCAATGCTAGACTCATCACACCAAAATGCACCATAGAGCGCCACAGGAGGTCATTGCTGCCTGTGGCCATCAAACTCTATAACTCCTCCATAAATAGGTGACACATGATTCACCAGCGTAATTTACTAGGTGTACATATACATATACTAGGTGAACAATATGTTCCAGATTCATATCGTTATCAGCCACTGCCATAGATTACACTATTATCATCGTGTATATATGTATATATGTGTACAATGTATATATTTCATATTGACCTGTTTGTTTTATATTCTTGGTATTTTAGTTTTAATTTATTTAAATTATCAGTGTTTTTATTCTTTATTCTTTCTATAAACGCATGTTGCTGTAACAACAGGAACTTCCCTCTGGGATCAATAAAGTATTCTGATTCTGATTCTAATTTTTTGTGCACGCATTCGCTGAATTTGTTTCATGAACTCAATCTGTTTGCACACGCCCAACAACAAATGCAACGAAAGAAAAGACAGGGAACTTTGTTTCAGTATCATCACTGCATTGTCTGCATTGCATCCGCTTGTTATCACTCTTTTAATGGCGTCATCACGCTTCCTGATTTATTGCATGTCTTCTTTGAGCTCATGTCATAAGGAATGATGAAATTTTGATTTATCCCAGGACAGAAAAAAGTCTATTACTGCACCAAAAATGTTGACATACTGTGCAGAATTTGTGTAAAGTTAAAAAATGAAAGTTTCATTTATCAACTGTTTACAACAGGAAAATGCTCTAATCTGTAACTTAAGCTGCGATAGGATAGCAGTACTGCTCAAAAGTGTTGAGCCACCTCTCATTTCTTTAATGATTGCTTGGAAAATGAGAAATAGGGACAGCAATAGTATAAATACAAAATAAAGTATTTGCAGCAAAAACAAATTTTGGACAATTTCAACAAGTTTAATGTGTCTAATTTGTTATGAGCACCGTCATTATTAAACCCAGCCTGAACTCTCTTAGATATCTTTTTATTTCTTTCAAAAGTCTTCAGAATATGTTCTCCAGGCATCTTGAAGGAAATTGAAAGCTCTTCTTTGGATATTGGCTACCTTTGTTCTGTTGACTGTCACTATGATCCCTCTCTGCTTCAATAATGTTGAGATCCGGGCTCTGCGGAGGCCAATCCATGGAGGATAGTGTGCAACTGCACGATGCAGGATTTTCTCCTAATACTAAAGGCCATGACTTCCACAAACTGTTAATCTGCTGTAGATATTATTTTAGGCCTACTATTTCTTCTTTTGTTCCTCCACTTGACCAGTTTCCTCAATTTTTTAAGGACACACTATATAGGTTTTTGTGACAGGCAACTAGTAACAAACTGCCTAAATAGAAACTTTAAAATTGCTTTTTTGCTAAGTTGTCTGTATGACCTCTGAAAATGGTCAGGTACAAGAAGTGGACTAGAAATTAGTGAAAAAGCAGCCAAAGTCTAAAGAAAAGCCTAGAAAACTATTGCTTAAGACAGTTACAAGAAGTTCTGGCTCATTGGAAGCAAAATATAAAGCAGTGAGGGGTGGCTAAAGACATCTGCACAGTACTGTACAAAAATGCGTATTTGCATTCAGTCTGTGCAACGTACCAGCTGACTTTTGCATCGTGACTCTACGTGACTGTGCACATTGCACCATCTAGTGATCAAATTAAGACATTGTCATTTTTAGAAGAAAAACATTTATTCTCGCTAGAAATGGGTCCAGCTTTTGTTGTGAAGAAAAAAAAATCCAGAACCTTTTATATATATGTGTATACATATGTATATATATGTTTCTATTAAATCGACAAACTGACCCCCTATTGGCCGGGTTGCTTGGAAATCCCCCGTCAGGATGGACAGACCTGAAACCTCATGTGTCCCTGTGCTGCCTGCTACGCATGCGCTGAAACTAGCCTGCCTGTCAGAGTGTACTTTCACTTTACACTCAAATTGAGCTGTTTCTCAGTCACTGCTGCTTTCCAGCGAAGACTGCAGGAAAATATATAGCACATAAACGTCATCTTTGAAGCTGTATTTGATGGGCCAGTAGGGCAAAGGTAAAATTTCGCGGGTTGAGTCGGTTTGTTTAACACTACATAAGAAAACGAACCGTAAACAACACTTATAGCTAACTCAAGCAACAATGCTCTGACATACAAAGTAAGCTAATTGTGTTCTGTCGACTCTGGGCTTCTGCAGAGGTAAGTTGATCATATTTATGGAGCAAGATAACGCTTTAAATTAAAAAAAAATGTTCAAGTAGTCAATCTCTGTACGAGTTATCAGACTTACAATAAATCTAATTCCAGTTCTACAACAACAACAAATGACCAGAACACCTAGTTAGATACAGTATTACAAGGCGTTAGTAACATTGCAGGTGACCTAAAACACGAAAAAAATCAATCAACAATTAGATAAGAAGCTATTAGATTGAAATGTAGTAGTGAAATATATATAAGAATATAATAACCATGTGGAATAGAATGTGAAGGGTTTAATCAGCTTTCTGTTATTGACTAAAGAATAAGAATACACTCTGTTACATAAGTACATACTGACCAGACCATCGTACTGCTAACATTGACCTTTCGTGGTTAACAGATGAAGTGTTAATAATAACTTCAAAACTTTTTTGGTGCCTAAAGTCCTTCACAGACTACCACTGGCGCCCAGTAGCTGCAGCAGACCTGACACCATGGAGCGGGCTGCACTCAAACAGAGCCAGCTGTGTGGCTCTTGGGAGATGAAGGAAAGACTTGGGATGGGAGGCTTTGGGCACGTCTACCTGTACCAGCACCTTGTAAGTTCTGTCATCCATCTGTACATCTCTGAAAACACAAACTGGATGTGTCTGTGATTTGTTTTATTCCCCGTCTGTATTTGGTTCAGGAGTCAGGAGAGAAGATAGCTGTGAAACTTTGCCGTCTGGAGCTGAACTCTAAGAACAAAGACCGCTGGAGCAGAGAGATTCAGATCATGAAGAAGTGAGCAGTAATCATCTGCATGTACTGACAGAGTGTCATACAAACACATTTCATCCTTTGTTTTGTTGTTTTCCAATGGGACAGCATTTTTGGCACGCTTTCTTTTGCAGGCTAAACCATGGGAATGTCGTTCAGGCCAGAGAGGTTCCAGCAGAGTTGAGCTCTATTGCTTTAAATGACCTACCGCTGCTAGCCATGGAGTACTGTTCAAAAGGAGACCTACGCAAGGTAGCACATGAATATTTAAGAAAAACCTTAAACAATGTGTTGTCTTTTAAAGTATTGCAAGTAAATGATACAATTCTTTGTTCAGGTGCTGAATAAACCAGAAAATTGTTGTGGGCTAAAGGAGAGTGAAATTCTTTCACTGCTCAGTGACATTGGTAATGTTTATATCAGTTTTTACATTGATTAAAAAAGTCACTGTAATGCAACATGTATGATTTTATTTTTTTTTTTTACAAACACAGGTTCTGGTATTCAGTATCTCCATGAAAACAAGATCATTCACAGAGACCTAAAGCCAGAGAACATAGTTCTACAAGAGATTGATGGGAAGGTAAACTAGCTTTCCTTTTTCCAAGTTTCTAATACATACAATTTGGCTTTTTGTTCCTTGCTTTCATTATGAAAATATGTTTCCTCCAGAACGTGCATAAAATCATAGATCTGGGTTATGCAAAAGACTTAGATCAGGGCAGTCTCTGTACATCCTTTGTTGGAACTCTCCAGTATCTGGTAAGTGTTGCATCAGAGATGCATTTCTCTTCAATCAGTGTATTTTCAATAGATGTTAAAAATTATGCCCTGTCATTATAAACCTGCCTATATGTGTGCCAGGCCCCAGAACTTTTTGAGAGTAAACCTTACACTGTAACAGTCGACTGCTGGAGCTTTGGAACAGTGATTTTTGAATGCACTTGTGGCTTTCGCCCCTTTCTACACCACATGCAGCCTGTGCAATGGTGAGTAACAGAGCAACAATTCATCTCTCATCTGAATATTCAAGAACCTGGGTATTAATGGACTTCCAAATTAGGAAGTCCACTAATACCTCTTCACATTTCAAAAAAAGAGGCCATTTGATGTAATGATGTAATCCCTGTGTGCCAAAACCTCAGGCTGCAAACAGTTATTTCCTCCTTATGCCTCTGTATGATGTAAAAAAAGAGGGGATGTCCATAATGTGGTCAACTTGGGCATACAGCTCTGGCTGTGACCACTGAATTCCCACCCACCTACTGTTCAAAATCTTCTGTTTGCAAGGGGCAGGCAATCAGAAGAAATTTGGTTTGAATTCATTGCTCATTGTGGAATATTTAGGGGGGGAACTGCGACTAACTGTCACAGCATATACCAACAGTTACAGCAGTGCCACACTCCAATTCAGCAAGCTATTTGGAACAACCCAAATGTTTGTAAAAGCAGGCTGCATGGCTAGATACTCAATTTTTTACACAGTGGCAATGAGACTGAAAACATTTGAGGTGTGACCCAATACTTTTGTCTAAGGAATATTTTGGACTTCGAATCATGCAGAACTACTCCAGTACAGCATGAGAATAAAAATATGGGACTGTAAATTGAAATGTCACAGGTAAATGTTCTGATTTTGGCACCTCTACTTTTCACACCTGTACAACATAAATATACATAAATCATCTTAGGAAGGTGTTGCCCCACCACTTGCTGACACAGTAGCTGAAACGTGTATTGTTTATACAAGTCTCTATGATTCTGCTGGAGGAGTGGTGCACCATTCAACCAAAAGATATTCACTCACTCGGTGTTTTGATGACAGTGTCATGTCTCACTAAAAACTCCCTAAAATTGGGTTAAAAAGGCCAGAGTATGTGATTCATATGAATTTTCTGCATTTATTGTGTTTCTACTGGGGCTTTATACCACAAAGCTAGCTTCTATTTCTGCATTTTTCATTTAATTGTTTTTTACCTGCCATTTATCCTCCTCATGGATATGTAATACATGTATAATTTGAAGACCTATTACCAAAGATGGAGGTAACATAAAAAGGGGTAAGCATAGGCTTTTTTAAAAATGTGTTTTCCTGCTTTTGTAGGACAAGCAAAGTCAAGAACAAAGGTCCCAAAGACATCATGGCAGTAGAGGACATGAATGGAGAAGTCAGATTCTCCACACATCTTCCATATCCCAACAATCTCAGCAGGTATAGATAAAGAGACATTTTTTCTACCCACTAGTTGAGCACCTTTCACTATAAGAAACCTCTAACCTCTGTGTATGCATTCCCAGGCCGCTGCTGGAACCAGTTGAGTCTCTTCTCCAAATGTTGCTATTATGGGATCCTGCGATGCGCGGTGGAGGGCTGGATCCTGACACAAACAAGCCGTGCTGCTACACAATTCTGCAGAATATTCTCAGCATGAAGGTTAATAATATGAGCCTTCCTTGCATGCTGACTCACCTAAACCATATTTTATGGAATGTTTTCTTGGCTGTATACATGTCACTGAGCTAAAAGGTAGTAAGCAAAACAAACCTGTGATTTGACATATTTATTTGTTCAGATCATTCATGTGTTGGATATGACTTCGGCCCAGCTGCACTCGGTGGTTTTGGGTGCTGAGGATAGTTTACACTCCCTGCAGCTTAGTCTGCAGAGGCAGACTCAGAGTCACATCCCCCCGCTGAGTCAGGAGCTGCTGTTGGAGACGGGAATTTCCCTTGATCCTCGAAGACCGCTCGCACACTGTTTGCCAGATGGGCTGGTATGTGACACACAAAAGCAAATATTCAATGCGAAACAGGTGCAGCCACAGGAAAAACTATGCAGCAGTGGACTACACAACCTACTTTTTTTTTCATTTTAAATATTTTGGTTTTGAAATATTGGGGTTTTTCCTGAGTTGCACTGCGCTGTTTTTTCTGGTAATGTTTGCTGTCAGATTTCAACATTCTGGTAAATGTAACTTTATGTTTCCAGTGAATTTTGAAGTGTAAAGTAAGAAATAAGTAAGATATAGTCAGAAATAAACAAATCTTTTGAATGGATGAAAGGAATTTGCTTCCAGTCTCTTTGCCACATCTGCTGTGAATTGTACTGAATAATCCAGTGCCCAAGATAGTTTTACTTATTAGTAATGAATCCAAGCTAAGCTTCGCTAAAACAAACATCTTTTTCAAAGTAATACTCATTCTCTACTTTCAGCGTGGCTGGGACACCTTTATAGTCTACCTGTTTGATAAGAGCCAAACCAAGTACTCTGGACCACTGACTGCCAGACCTCTGCCAGACAGTGTCAACTTTATAGGTGAGCTATATAACTATATACTCTGTGCTATGTGCTCTAAAATGATGCAGGGTACACCCTGTACAGGGAAAAAACCCAAATTTAGCATCCAAATTTTGTTAAACCAGTATATCTTTATAAGATTCCTAATTAAAGTTATTCTTACAAAAAAAGTTAATACACAAAATGTATAGTATATATAGATAGTATATATTTATAGTGAGATTTTGGTCTGGCACCGCCATCATTGTAGAAAATCTTTTGTGAAGGGTTTTTAGAAACAAACAAATTCTTTGACTGTGAATGTGTCTAAATTGATGTGTTATTAATGCATCTTTTGCATATTCTCTGTGGTCTCAGTGAGGGAGACCAGGACACAGCTGCCACTGTCTGCTCTTCGAAAGGTGTGGGGTGAAGCGGTCAGCTACATCTGTGGACTGAAAGAGGACTACATTCGCCTTTATCAGGGGCAGAGGTCTGCAATGTGAGTGCATAAAACTCCCTCATGTAAACAAATATACTACTGAAAATAAATTATGGGAACACTCAATAAGGAAAATAAAAACACAAAGTGAGTTACATCAGCCTTTACAGTTGGGAAGCACAAACTACTGTGTATCCATTTCACCTGCTTTGGTACAAAGTGAGAACAATAAGACAACCTTCTAAAAAGGCAGTTGTGGTGCTGTTGCTTAGCCTGTAGGGGTCTGTGTGCCCCTCCATGGATACGCCACCTCAGACCATCGCTGACCCACCAAACCGGTCATGCTGAACAATCTTGCAGGCAGAATAATGTTCTCTACAGCTTCACATGTCACATCCACTCAGTGTTATAACCTGCACTCATCTGAAGAGAACAGGGCGCCGCTTTCATTTACACCAAAGCAGGTGAAATGGATTTTTTTTATGTGTCCTAGCCGGAGAGCATATTTGACTATGGCAGAGTACACCTTGTGATGATCGAGTGCTCCCTGTGTTTAATTTTTTTTCCAGTGGTGTACATTCACACACTAAAACCTTTTTACATGCATATGTCTATTTAGGCTTAGCCTGCTGCGCTACAACACCAACCTAACGCGCTACAAGAACATGCTGTTCTCCCAGTCACAGCAGCTCCGAGCCAAGCTGTCTTTCTTTAAGATGAGCATCCAGTATGACCTTGAGCAATACACCAAGCAGAGGAAGACTGGCGTCTGTGAGTGGATGTCACTGTCCTGTTGTAACACATGGCGTGGTGTTAAGTCATTACTGAAGCCTTAACAGGACTGTCTTTTGCTGTTGTGTTTTTGAAGCTTCAGAAAAAATGTTGAAGACATGGCGTGAAAATGAAGAGAAAGCTGATGAATACACAAAGGTTGGGCAGTTATAAAATCAGTAATTCTTCACAAACCTTTGCGTTGTTATTTAGAGTGCTAAGAGTGTTTTTTCTGCTTCAGGTTGCAGATGTGGGGTATCTGGATGAAGAGATAGTGGCTCTACATTCGGAGATTGTGGAGTTGCAGAGGAGTCCTTTTGCCAGGAGACAGGGGGATGTGATGGAACAACTGTGAGTATGTTTGTGGTCCTGACTTACACTGTCGTCCTTTCGGGGAGGTCTGGATTGTTAATTATGTCTTTTTGTGTAGTGAGGAAAAGGCTATTGAACTCTACAAGCAACTTAAGGCTAAATGCAAAAGTAAGTACAAGCCGTTACAAAAATATAATAGCACAAATAGGCTCATGCTTTGTGCCGAGTATAGTGCTGCTGAATCTGACAATACTTCGAATACCCAAGTTAGAAGACGTGCAAAAGGTCTCGCTGATCAAATGCTTCAGTCTTCCAAAAGTTCTTTGAGATTTTTCACATTTTTTAACTTTAAAATAAAGCAGGATGCATGGTAGATGTTTAGTGTATGAGAATATTTTACATAGATGACTATGTAGGAATATTTTCTGCAGGTCCTGACCCTCCACATGGCTACAGTGACAGCTCAGACATGGTAAAGACTATACTCCAGACAGTTCAGAACCAGGACAGAGTGCTGAAAGACATGTACACTCACCTGAGGTAAGTTTCCTTTTAGCAGACACACACACACACACACACACACACACACACATATGTAAAGTTCAGCACACCTAAACTATAACTTTATCGTTCCCCCTGAGCCACTTGTGATTTTTTTCCCATTTTTCTCTTTCTCTGTAGCACAATTCTGGTGTGCAAGCAACGCATTGTGGATTTGTTCCCTAAACTGGAGAAGGCGTTAAAAAACATAACAACTGCAGAAGCAGCAGTGATGCAGATGCAAATGAAGAGACAGAAAGAGTTCTGGTACCTCCTCAAGATTGCCTGTGTAAGCATATAATAGTTGATGCAACAGAAAATTTTCTTAGCTATCAGCAGTATTTTAGGAACATAAAGGTTTAAATATAGTCAAATGAGGCTGTAGCTAACGCAGGGTGTGGTTGTGTCTTCAGGCCCAGAGCAATTCTCCATCTCCGTCACTTGTACCGCCTTCCACTGAGAGGTAAAATCTGTTCAGTGTCTGTGAAATGCTGCTGAAAGAAACAGCTGCACTAACATGTTGCACTGTTTTCAGCTTATCTGCCAATTTATGGAGCTCATCTGTAGTTTAGAATAAGAGTTTTACCTAAAACCACCACTAGAGGCCACTCTCTAGTTTTTAAAGTCTCAGTTTGTAGAAGGCAAAAGACTCTTGAGCCACTTTAGTGTCTGCTTTCTCTTTCAGTGAAACAGTTCATCAATTACTGGATGAAAATGAGTGTTATCTGGGTCAGCTAACATCTTTGTTGCAAGACGCCACCCAGGACATGGAGCACAGTATTATGGTATGCTATAGATCTGCATTATATGCTCATATGAGCAGATTCCTAAGCTTTATATTTAAAAACATCAATTAACTGCTGAATAGACTGGCGCAAAAGTAATGAGTGAACATGCTTCTCCCTCCAGGATCAGGATTGGAGCTGGACTCAGTACGGTGCCATGAAAGTGAAGCCTCACACGCACTAGAAGCTCGCCAAAGATCACATACTTTAAAAAGTGCTTTATCTGAGTCACACTATGTGACTCTGTTATTCAGCACAGTAACATTTTTGCAACGCTGTTGATAAGAATGTATGAAACCGCATGATGTGGTTACGCTATAGATGTTTTCATTTGAAGTACATTTTTGACTGTTAATAGATACAAGATATTTATTTTTTTTGGTGATACTGACTAGAATGCTGCTGAGAATCTAAGCATAATTAAATGTGAACACATTTCTAGAAATGCATACAACATGGAAAAGGTTTTAAATTTGTTCAAACTGTTTCTTTCTTAGACTGTGTTTGGTTTCTATCTGCACTCTACCACATTTTTTGCATTCATACAGTGGAGCACATGAAATGCAGGTTGAAAATTCTCCTTGTAGTTCCTGAAATCCAAACTGCAAGGATGCAAAAAAAGGAATGTAAAAAAAAATAGCTAGAAAAATAGGTAATGGTCTACTATACTGTATTTTGACTGATTTTCAGAGGACTGTTCAAGAGATGAACCAGTGTTGCGTCTGCACATAACAGACAACTTAGTAAAGAAACTGTCTTTAGGCACTTTGTTATTAACACTCTGTTGCAAAAAAAATGTAGTTGTATCTATGAAAAATATATCACAGATAACAAAGTTTGACAGGCATGAAATAGTATTTTTGCACCAACAATGTGATTCCCAAAGTGCCGTTAGCTGTAGTCTTGGCATGGCGTGCAGTGTGGCCTTAAAAAGTGTTACGCATTAAAAGTGATCTACAACAGATGAACAGTATATGATAGTCATGTCCTTAAGAAATAGAAAAAAAACCCAGCAAAGACCTGATACGGGACCTGTTATATGCATCTGTCCCTTCAGTGCTACTGTTCACTGAGGCCTCATCAGAAATGGTCTCAGTGGAAGGGGGGCTGTCAAGCCATTCTTAAGGAAAGGAAACAGGGAGAAAAGGCTGAGGTATGCTACATTACAGAACTAGGTTGAAAATCATTGGCAACAGATCTTATGGCATGATGAGTCCAAATCTGACATTTTTGGGTCAAATCATTAATTTATTCAGAGAAGGTCATCAGAGAGGTACACCAGCCATCTGTAAAACACAGTGGAGGCTCTGTCATGGTTTGGGACTGCATGACAGCCAGTGGTGTTGGGGATGCTAAAACTCATAGAATAATGAACACGGATAAGTACAGTTAGATTTTGATCCACCATACAAAACCATCTGGAAAACATCTGATTGGCAACAGCTTCATTTTCCAGCATAACAATGACCCCAAACACACTGCCAATGCAGTAAAAGCATACCTGCATAGAAGAACACACAATGACACATCATTAGTCATGTAATGGTTTCCCAAAAGCCCGAACATCAACATTACTGAAGCAGCATGGGGTTATGTTGACAGAACAGAACAAAAGGCAGCCAACCCTTCAAGAAACCTGGAGAACTATTCCTGAAAACTGCTTAAGGAAAAAAGAAGGCTGCCTAAGAGAGTTCAGACTGTATTGGAGAATAAAGGTGGTCATACCAAATATTGACTTTCACACTGGTTAGACTTGTCTAAACTGTTTTTACATGCTGTTTGCACATGTTTAGATAAGTCACAATTTATTTTCTATTTTCCAAGCAAAATATAAAGAAACAAGAAGCGCTCTGAGAGCACAAAGGCAGCTCACTCTCTGACAGTATTTACTTTAGGGTAGCATGACAGATGTTTATTTCGATTACACAAACATAATGTATGAGTAGGTAATGGATAATAGGTATTTGTAAATAACTGGACATTTATTATTTGAATTTGTTATATAATATTAAAATAATGTTTCTCGCTAGCTAGCCAGCTCATTCTCTTTCTTGACAGTACTTTCTTTAGTGATAGAACACATTTTGGGGTCAACTTGAAAGAAAGGGAGGTGTGAAATGTAAACGTGAGGTCAGAGGTCAAATGTGACATTTGAAGAAACTGTAATATTTACAATCCCCATATACTAGTATCGTTTTTTAAATGTTTCCAATAAACAAGGGCAGTAGAATTTTAAGATAAAAGACATTTTATGAAAGTTTGACCTTATAATTTTTGTGACTTGTGAGATCAAATGTGACTTGATATTTTAAATAAAATTAAATATAGTACTTTCTACATGTTGAAAATACACAGCACACTTGTAATAAACATAGTTTCTAAGTTATAATGCTTTTTGTCAATTTTCAACCAATAAATAATTAAGTTGACCTTGAAGACCTCCATGGATGTAAGCCAAATGTTCATGAATTGTTAACATAATCCCACCCTACTCCCCTACAAGGTTTTATCAGAATTCATTCAAAACCTTTTTAGCTCTTGTGTTTACAAACAGAATGACATGTATGCAAGCGCACAAATGCTACCAAAAAGGGTGGCTCTAGATTTTTGCACAGTACTGCAACTCTACCACAGCTTAAGTTACAGTGCATTTTTTTGTTGTGACTCTTGGATGATTGCACCTCCCCCACCCTCAATTTAGCTTTCCCATATCTGATTTCCTGTACAGGCAGCACATTATCTTAGGTTCCCACTTTTTCTAGTATCTATAAAAATAATCATAACAACAGATGACAAAATGATAAATACATAAATCATAAAGAGATTTTCATGAGATTTTCAACAGCCACTGAGCAACAGATTATATGGTAAGATTTTAATAACAGTTTTTATAGTATTCATACAAAATTATGAAGCGAAGATAACATCTTCAGGCTTCACTGGTCTTTCAGGGCATCGATCAACAGACTAGCAATTGTTTTATATTATTACTTTTGTAAAACATTTATATTGATACTGATATATTCTTGGGAAGCCATTTGACTCTAGTATATCTATAAAAATATAAAAAGTTGGCAAAATCCCACCCATAAACATATCACCTCCCGTGTTTCCGACTGTTCCTGAAGGCAAGCATAACGCGGCGAGTCGAAGCGGGACTGAAACCTGTGGGAGGCGGAGACAGGGGGTGGGCTATTGAATGCTAAGACCATAGAAGGGGAGACGGATTGCTACTGCGGTAATTTTACATATTATAATCCTGTCGTTTACTTTACATAGTAATACATTATTTGATCGTACGTACGTAGACGTTTTAATAGGTTTGCAGCTGGGCAAGCTTACGTTAGCATTAAGCTACAGTGAAAGGGTGCTGCACTTCCGAACCCACCCAGTGAGAGCTAGGTAGCTGGCTAGCTAACCCAGCCAGCTAGGGTAAACGCTACCGACCGAGTGCTGGGTAAGCGTGTGTTTGCTTTTGCGGAATTAATTTATTTTAATGTTAGAGTTAAAATGAATGCCGTGTGACTTTGATGCAGATATGTTGCTTTGTAAGTTGGCTCAAGTCATTCTGCAAGCTAGTCGTGCCTGTCAGCGTTAGCTGTTTAACTAAAATACACGTGAAGTGCACTTTAACTAAAGGAATCCCTTAACTATCATTATTAGTGTTGCTATTAGGCGTGTACTACAACGATGGATGGTAAAGCAGCTACTTTAGACATCAAAGCTTCCATGTTTACCCTTGGGTGCACCTGTAGTAA
This sequence comes from Bujurquina vittata, assembly GCA_015106715.1. Taxonomy (NCBI): domain Eukaryota; kingdom Metazoa; phylum Chordata; class Actinopteri; order Cichliformes; family Cichlidae; genus Bujurquina; species Bujurquina vittata. The sequence goes on along the minus strand of VUQK01038563.1, from coordinate 1,968 downwards.
TAGCCGACCGTAAGCTTGTAGAATATAAAAGCTGGATAATGGGTGTGCGACGACTGTGTAATGATTTATTTAAATATTACTTTTATTACAATGTAATGAGAAACAGGATGCATGGAGCAGAATAGCAATGCCATTTAGAGCTGACCTTAAACTTACTGTACGTTAAGGGGCAGGTTGTATGGCAGAGCTGATGCATTACAGTGGGTTTACCCAAGAGTCTGACTGCATGTACTGCTGTTTACAGGTGTGATGGTGCCCTGAGTACTTAGTGTTGTATAAATACAACACTAAATACTCAGTGTTGTATAAATATTTCACTATTTCCGTGATTCCTTTTCTGCCTGCAGGTGAGTGCTAGTAAGGATGACGATGCCGCATGTAGGGGCAGTATTTGCTGCAATAGCAGGAGTGGTGGCCATCATGTTGCACTCCTCTATTCACAAGATAGAAGAAGGACACCTCGCTGTGTACTACAGGTATGTAATCTCTGACCCATCAAGCCTGGGTCTGATGGAAATGACATATATATTAAGAATGTGGGAGAGATATTTGAAAGTAGTCTCTTTATAATTTTATATATATATATATATATATATATGCCTTCATCTTTTGTCCACACTCATTAAATATATAAGCAAATAATCAGATGTTGGGAACTCTTACCAAACAATTTGTATTTGTTTCAGAGGTGGGGCATTGTTGACTTCTCCCAATGGTCCTGGATATCACATTATGCTGCCTTTCATTACTACCTACAGATCAGTGCAGGTGAGGCTCTTTTTCCAGCCCTGAAACTTGATTTTTGAGCAAAGGCATATCTAATGTAAGAGGCAAACAGGAGGTGCCCGCGCTTTAAAACTAGAGTGGGATCTTCTATAAATAAGTCTGCTACAGCATGCAAACAGTTGTTATTCAACCATGGCTGCAGGGGCTCCGTTTTACACCACGTAAATAGAGCATTTACATGCCACTGCATATACAGCTGTGGTCAGAAGTTTACATATCTTCATCATGGGCATGAATGTCATTGTAATTTTGGACTCTTATTGATTTCTTTGAACTGTTCTTTTTCCAGGGTGGAGTAATTGTACAGAATACATTTTTAATGACTTTAAAAAACAAGACTTGGGTGCACAAATTTGAATTTGTTTTGGATTTTGTCTAATTCACACAGGATCAAAATTATACATGCAGGCTCAAATGTATTTGGTTGAATGTCCCTTAGTAAGTTGCACCTTAACTTTTGGTCTGCAGGTTTCTGGCATAATTATGGCTGGATATCTGACCACTTTTCTTGGCAGAATTGGTAGAGTTCACTATAATTTGCGGTGTTCTAGCTAGTGATTAATCGCCAGGCGTTCCGCCTTGCTGAGACGCCCTTGCGCCGGGCTGAGGATTTCACCGCTTCATTTTCGGAACTCTGCTGTCAGTGCATTTAGCAGACAGGAGCGCACTCCAGCCCCGGCTAGGCTGCTGCTATTCTCACTGCTTGCACCTGTATCATTTTATTGCAATTTGCAATCTACCACAGAGTATGGGCAGTTTCATTCACAATGCGCAGCCGTGATCTCGCTACGGTCGTGAGCGCGCTTGACTTGGAAAACAACTATACTGTTGTTTAGACATGACTTCACTACTCTGGTTTGTTTTGGAGCAGGATGGGGGGGCTGGTGACGTCACCGGCCAAAATTATAAGTCATAATATCTCAGAAACGAAAGCAGCACAAACGGAAATTTTAACGGCACAAACCAGCACCAGCAGTGAAGGGTCTTCAAGAACAAACTACAGGTGGCTGATATTCCAATGTTAGAAATGCTTTTAGCAGCTGATCAATAAAACATCGGGATTATGTTTTTTTTTTTATGTGTATGCTTTTTACGTGATTTCTGCAAACCCATTAGTGGAAGGAAAAAGCACTCTGGGGCAAATTAAATGCATGATATATAAGTGTAACTCTTCTGGATTAT
>VUQK01038562.1:0-18243 GCA_015106715.1 Bujurquina vittata | reverse complement strand
TGATTATAGTGATGTGATACATTATGTATTGATGTCAGCAGATTATGTAGTATGGGTGCATTATGCAGCCATATTCCTGTACACATGGGTATAATATGTTGTGATAACCTTGTAAATATAAAAAAAAAAAAAAAGTTCAACTCATTGTCATTGTGCACACAAGGCACACAACTAAATGAGGGTTTCAGATCACTCATCCAGAGACAAGCATCTGCGGTCATGCAGCCAGAGACCGGCGCTACCTTTAGGCAATGTGGTTTAAGTGTCTTGCCCAAGGACACAACGCAACGCAGGGACAGGGCTCGAACCTGCAACCTTCCGGCTAAAAGGCAAGCGCCTACCCACTGCGCCACTGCCACTATATGCGTTATATCTGGCTTAATTTAATAGATAATATAAATATATTATGTAGTATGCACCCTTGTACAAGAGTACAGTATGTACTTCCTCTAATTTGAATACCATTTGCATTTTTAATGTCTGTTCTAATATGTGCTTACCAAAAAATATTTGTAGAAATGCTATAATCACAGACTATCAGTTTCTTAGACCATTAGAATGGACCTAAGTGTATGTGTTTATAGCATGACGAGAATGGGAGTGATCTCAACCTAACATAAACTGTTGTGCTTGCAGCTGTCAGCTTATGGTTCATCACTTAGGATGCATGTTAATGTCAGTTGTGCAAACGGCATTTGCCAGAAATACACAAATGGAACAATGTCCCAGTATACCATACCATACCAGTGAATCAAAGTCCTGGCCCTACCACACCATAATGGCATTCCGTTAGTATTTATGTTATTGGTTCACCTGTGCCTTTCCTGCCATGATGAGTCTTAATCTCTGCACGGCTGTTAACAGTTGCTATCAACTGAGGCACGTTTCTTATATAAACAAGTACAGTAACACTGGTCAACAAGAATTTTGTTACTGGGATTCTTCCACTTGTGCTTTAGCCAACTTCACTTGTCGCAGCCATATGGGAAGCATTCGTGCAGGTTGTCCAGAATTTTCTTGGCAATCACAGAGCAGAAAATTTTGCTGAGCTTGTGGATAATATGCTGAAAGCATATCTACTAATGAGTGCCAGAATGTCACTGACGTGAGGATGCACTTTTTACATTCTCATCTCAACTTTTTTTCCACCAAATCTGGGCGATGTCAGCAATAAGCATTTGGAAAGATTGCATGAAGACAGAAAAGTGATGGAAAATCAATATCGAGGAAAATTTAATCCGAGCATGATGAGTGACTACTGTGAGAGAGATAGATGTGCAGTACAAGGGTAAAAGCAAGTGCCTCAAAGAGTTTTAAGCAGGCTGACCTTTTATTTTGAGCTAAATTTAATGCATTTCTGGTATTATCTTCTGCTTTGTCTTCTAGCATCTCTTCTAGATAAAGTGTGGATATATTAAATTAATTTTCAAAAGTGTCAAAATATCAGTGATGTATCTCAAAAAATCTGACATGCCAGCCTAAATCACATTTCATATTTGAAAAAAAACAACTAGATAAATAGCTGGTATGAAGTTAATTTTGTAGACCAGTGTACTAAAACTGGCATTATCTAAATTTTACTGTTTAACATGTTTAAACTCATGACCATTAAACCATAAGATTTAACAGGCAACTAGCGGACTAAAATAGTTTTTTATGGATTCACCAGTTACAGACTGCACACTTGTGGGAGATCTAAAAAAGTAATCCCATTTATTTAGCTAAATCGACACTTCTCCATACCTTATAGACATGTAAAGCCTCTCACTGGTGATTTCCTGGGGATAGCAAGGGTAGAGAGGGTGAGACATTGGAAATGAAGTGTGGCGTTGCCATCCAGCCCACCCACCTTCAGCCTGAGCAGCTGTCTAATCTGCCATATCATAAACACTTGTGTGTGAAAGTGCTGGGGCTTATATAATTCCACTACTACCGATCCCTGTTGCTGTAGTTGAATACCATGTTGCTTCATGTGATCATTCAAACCTGCATGTGCTTGAACTGGTAGTAGCAAAGTCTTGTAGTTCTGATCTTTACTCAAACTTTATTTTTGTTGTATTTCTATTGATTTCCTTTTTTGTGTTTGTCAAGTACTGATGGATACTTCTGCTGGGAGAAGAGTTTACTCAAGAAAAGAACTTTTTTCATTGAAATGGAGCAAATCTGGAAGATACCACCCTATTCCAGCTGAGACGTTTTTGTGGTTACTGTGATGTTACAAAGGTGAAATGGAGATATAAGCCCTTTCTGTCAACAGCCATCATGGGAAATGTCAACTGCACAACAAAAGTGATGAACTGGAGATATTGGTGAAGATTCAGAAAGTATATTGTGAGTGCAGTCTCAATCTCAATCTAATGTGGATCTACCTGGTTTCACCTTCTTATGGTCAGACAGAGATGCTAAAGCTAATGGCAAGAACAAAGGCTGGTGTAGTTCTGCTCATATCACTGTCAACAAGAGGATGTGTTGTCTTGGTGTTGGATTGTTGGTAGTTAGTATGGAACCATGTTATGTATCAGGAAAATTCAGTCATATCGGAGCAATGCTTGTGTACATTCCACCCACGGCAGCAGCTGAAGTTCCACGTGAAGTTCTCCAACTGTTGCAAATGGTTGCTAGGGTACAGAAGCACACAGTTCAATCATGTTTCTGGCTAATCCCACCTGACTGCATTTACACAGTTTGTTGACAGTCTGACCAAAGAGCATCTTGAAGCCATCCCGAACAACTCTGATCAGCCACTTTATAAGAGCTTTATGGAACAAAAGAGCATCAGTTCTGGAAGACTCTTTGTTTTCTCTGTTGTAAAACGGAGAGCTACAGAAAACTGTTTGTACCCACAACCATCATGCTTTTCAGTTCTCATGCAAACAGCAGGTGAACTATGTGAGACATGAATTTCCCTCTTGGACCAATAAAGTTATTCTCATTCGTATTCTTACAGATCATTTTGGTATTGCACAGTGTATGAAACAAGTGATGCAGAGCACAACAAATCCCACCCCCAGCAGACATTTTAGCTGATTTGAATGTTGTTCGTCTCACAAATGAATTCTCCAAACATTGAATCATGAAGATAACGCGTACATTGTATTGTTGAAAGTATTGATTTGCCATTTGGCAATCTAATGCACTAGTCTGGGTTTGGCACTTGCCAGGAGAACAGTACTTGTCTGACTGCATTGTGCCAAATGTAAAGTTTAGTGTAGGGGGATTATGGTGTGGAGTTGTTTTTCAGGAGTTGGTCTCAGTCCTTTAGCTCCAATGGAAGGAACTCTTAATGCTTCAGCAGCGAAAGACATTTCGGACAAATTCTTGCTCCCAAATTTGTAGGAACAGTTTGGAGATGGCCTTTTCCTGTTCCAATGTGATTGCACAACAGTGCATAAATCAGGTCCATTAAGACATTGATGAGCGAGTTTGGTGTCGACAAACTTGGCCACCTGCACCTTTGGGATGAATTAGAGTAGAAACTGTGAGCCAGCATCAGCTCACAAATGTGCTTCCAGAAAAATGGTCAAAATTCCAAAACACACCCCTAAACCTTGTGGAAAGCCTTCCCAGAAGAGTTGAAGCTGTAAAGGGTGGGCCACCATCATATTAAACCCTATGGCTTGGGAATGGGATGCCACTTAAGTTTGCATGCGTGTGAAGGCAGACAAGCATTTGGCAATATAGTGTAGGTCTTATTTTCTATACCCATAATTTTCCTTTAACCATTACCTTGAGGTCAAGGTCACCAAGTTTCAAATTGGTCCAAGTTTTTGAGTACATGCATCAATGGTGTGAATTTGAACATCCTACCATCGTTCTCGAGTTATCATGTTTAGAAGATTTACAGAAAAACTTGACCTCTGGCCTTGACCCAATTATGGCAACAATTTAATCAGACGGTCTAGGGCTCACTGGCTATCTTTCATGCAAATTTGGTACGCATTGGACTGAGAGTTTTGCTGTAATATTGTTAACAAACAAACAAGCAGACAGACCAAACACCCCCCCCCCCTTTTGGGACAAGATTATTCGAAGAAGTAAAGTATGCTTTGTGTGTGTGTGTGCGTGCGTGCGTGTGTGTGTGCCAAAGCTGAAAGTTCATCTATTTTCTCAACTGCTTATCTGTTTCAGGGGTTGCACGGGGCAGGCACCTATCTAAGGTGTCAGGGGGAGAGACAGGAGCACCCTGGACAGGTCACTGTGGCTGACACAGTCACAGACCTAACATGCATGTCTTTAGACTCTGGAAGAAAACTTGTATAAAAACAGGGAGAACAGGCAGAGTCCAAAAAGAACTTCATGAGGTCCAAACCAGTAGTTTAACTAATGTACCACCATGCTGCCAAACCAAAAAGCATACCACTCAAAAAAAATAAATAAAATAAAATAAAATAAAAAATTAGAGGAACAATTTAAACTCCTGGGGTGTTGATCGGGTCAGTTCAGTAACAGTCAGTTTCAGCTGCTTTGGTGTTAATGAAATTAACAGCAGTTGCTCTAGAGGGGCAACAATGAGATAAGCTCCAAACCAGGAATCGATTTACAGGTGGAAGCCACCGACATTTTTTCCCTCCTCGTCGTTTCTGTTTTTTCCATATGTTTTTTTTTCACTAGTTTTCCATTTGGCTAAGGTCAGTGTCACTACTGGTGAATGAAGAGCTATCTGGACCCTACAGGGGTTGCACAGGTAGTCCAACTCATCCAAGATGGCACATCAATACAATGCGTGCCATTGCCAGAAGGTTTGCTCACAGTTTCAAGAGCATGGTGTTGAGTCCAGAACATAGGCAATTACTCTAGGAGAGCTGGTCAGGGTGATAGAAGGACCTTAACCCATCAGCAGGACAGGGTTCTCCTTTGTGCAAGGAGGAACAGGTTTAGTACTGCCAGAGCCCTACAAGATAGCAGGCCACAGGTGTGAATGTCTCTGACCAACCAATCAGGTGTACTCGAGTACCAATGTACCAATGTACTCAAGTAGGCCCTGTGTTCACTGCCCTACACTGTGGTGCCTCAGTGGCATTTGCCATAAAAAACAGAATTCTGCACTCTGCACTCTGCTTTTCACAGATGAAACCAGGTTCACCCTGAGCCAATGAAAAGGTCTGAAGAATCCGTGGAGAACATGCTGTGGGCATGACCAGTTTGGTGGTCAGTGATGTCTGAGGATGCTCATGCATGTACAATGAACAGAACTAAAAATGGACTATTTAGTGTTGAGAATTTTATTATGTGATTTCAGTATATTGAGTTTTCAACTTCAAGAATGCAGATCAAGAACTTCATTTAGCTGAAACATGAAGCTGTTCATTTGAGTGACAGTAACCCTGCAAAGCAAGGAACTTTGAATCTTCTTAATCTGATTGCAGAAAGTGTATAACTCACAGATGACTAAGGCTTATAATTTTCCTATAAAAAAAAGAATCACTTGCACATGGATATTTTTCATGTGTTCAGCTCTGCATGACTAGTAGGATGTCAATCTCAGCATGTGACGCCCAGCTCTTTGTATTTGGCCTCAAGGTCAGCAAATATTTTGTCCAACACGTTCCTCAGGGCCTGTTGTCCAGCAGCATCGAGTACAGCCTTTTCTGCCATGACTTTAATGATGATGTCAAAGTGCCTCTGGGAGCAGAAAAGAAAATTCATTAACTTCAGGTAAAACTCAGTTTAAAAACAAGAACAATGAGGGAAAGTGAGCTACATTAAACTTTGCCCACTCTTGCACAGCAACCTCACCTTGAATTGTATAACAGGAACCTTCTGTTCAATTGCATGGATGTGGGCCACATTTTTGAGAATGGCATCATGGTTGCCTTTGGCTTTCAGTAGATCTGCCAGTTGCTCTAAGGTAGTGGCACCATGGTCAGCAACATCTGGATTACTGGCCAGCTCACCCTGAGGGACATTAGCAAACTTGGGGAATAGCTTCTGGGTCTCTGGGTGCTCTGTGAATAAACTGATGAAGAGGAGATCGTTGGGACCCTGATGCACTCAGATCATGTTTACATTTTTGCTATTTAGGGTGGGTGGGGGTAGAAGGGATATAAATGCCACAATTTAATCATACCTAAAGTGTTATGCTTATGCACAACACATAAACATACATGACAAACTTAAACAGGTGTGCCCATCCCATCTAGTTAAATAAAACAGCACCAGTGCTCCTGTTGCGACCTTCACTGTGTTCGTGTTTGTTGGCACTGGCAAAATGTTGAAATCAAATGTGATTATAGTGAACAGGGTTCTTCCTCTTTCCATTTACACAAATTAGAGGGGGAAGAATATGTGAAGCAGCCTTAGAGTCAAATGTTTGCCATGACCTCAAGACTGAGATTTATTACCACTATATTTGTTTATAACACCCGTGCAGGCATCATAAGAGTTGAAGTGGCAGTGAGTGCCAAGTGTGTAATTAGGCAGATTGTTTAAAGGCACGGATTCTATTCTTAAACTGCACTCAAGGAGTTGAATTTCAAGTCCTGGCTGCTGCAGCTTTGAGTAATCTGACCTACAGCAAAGAGCGCATTTCCCCAGAGTCACTGACCGGGTCAAAACCAGGCTCCCAAAGGTGGTGTAGTCTGCTTCCACTGGACCCCAGTGCTTCAGAACTGCATCAAAGTCAGCCATGATGTGAGGAGACAGAGCCTGATGAGGACAGGGGAAAGAAGTTTTTGGGATACTTATCTGAGGAATGGAAATTGACAGGACAAATGCAATTGCCTGTTTATATGAAGCTTCCAGTAGATACTGTTATCCTGCACTGTACTTCTGTTTGATTTAATAGCTGAGAGCCAACAACTACTTCAGTCAAGGGACCTCATGGAGATGGCTTCATTACCTCAGCTGGCTTCTGAGTGGCATCATTTATTTGAATTCAAATTAGATTCACCTCTGGTTTTAATGAATTTACGGTCATTACAAGGCTAAAAGATCTTTATCCTAAAATGCATCACTCATGCATTTCCTTTGTTTACCTTATGTAACTTTAGGATAGCTTTTAAATTTGGCAGTGTTGGCATGTTACATTTCCATTTTAAATACATTCAAAACCTATGGATGATGTAAACATACATGAAAAACTTAAACAGGCGTGCCCATTCCATCTAGTTAAATAAAACAACACCAGTACTCCTGTTGTGACCTTCACTATGTGATTCTAACCAGTGATTTCTGCAGTTATTCTCCATAAACAACTGTACTATGTCACCCTTTTCTACTCCAATTGAGCATTTAAATAACTTTATACAACATGTTTTGCAGTTTACCATTCACACTTGTTCACACTTCTACAGCTTACTAACTTTCACACACATTCACACTCCAACAGTTGCATTGGAGAGCAACTCGGGGTTCAGTATCTTGCCCAAGGATCCTTTGGCAAGCAGACTGGAGCAGCCAGGAATTGATCCACCAACTTTCCAATTAGTAGCTGACCTGCTCTACCTCCTGTGCCACAGCCATCACCGTTAGACAATGACAGAATTCATTGCCTTACCTGCAAGGTTGTAAAATATCCTGTGCAGTTATGCCAAATTCCTCTTGTCCTGCCAATTCCCCCTGGAGCTGACCTTTTATACTCCCTCCTTCTGTCTTGTCACCAAGTCCCCCCCACCCCACCCCCAGCTCTCCCATCCTGTCTCTCACTGCATGTCTCCCCCAAATTCCCAATGCCTCCAGGCTCTCCCTAGAAACTTGATTTCATTTGAGCCTGTAACAGCCTGCTTAGGGGAAATTTGTAACCTGTAAATAGTTGCACTATTTACAGGTTACAGTTGAATTTAGCATGTCGACCTGTTCATATTAACAGGAAACATTAGCAAAATGAACCACACCACACTTTAACATATTGTCCTACTTTATCTATACAGAATGAAACATGATAAACAACAAGGGTAAACCAGAGTTAATTTGGGTTTTTTTTTTCCTTTAAGAATTATTGTTTGAAGGATATATCACTTGGCCTAAATTTCCTTAATCTAGTTTTCAATTTTGTTAATTTTTTCACATCTAGTTTTAGTTTACTATGAAAACCTTCGAGTAAATCCATTCAGGGTCTGTTTGAACCCCTGTCATGTTACAATTTCATTCATGCGTTTATCCTTCCAAGATACATTTAGCAACACTAGTGCATGCAAACACGAGGCTACATGACAACTCTCCAACGTGAGCTGCAGTAACAAGGAACAGACCTGGCTTAAAATGAGACCAACCACCACTCCATTATATTGTATGATTATTTGCAATTTACACAGCTGTACCGTAAATTATTGTTGGTAGATTCATATCCAGATCCACTTTTAGACAGCTACATTTCAACCCAGTTAAGAACAAATTACTATCAGAGAGTGCAAATACAGAATTTTAAAGCCTGACTTTTATATATATAATATACACTAACCAACCCAAAGTCAAGTTTACCATTTTTTTAGAAGTGCATTTGTGAGGTCAGACACTGAAGGCGTGGCTCACGGTCTTCGCTCTAATGCATCCCAAAGCTGTTCTTTGGGGTTGAGGTCAGGACTCTGTGCAGTCCAATAAAGTTCTTCCACACCAAAGTCGCACCATGGACCTTGGTTTGTGCACTGCTGCGCAGTCATGTTGGAACAGGACTCCATCCTCAAAGTTCCCATATGCTCCACAAAGTTGGGAGCATGAAATTGTCCAAAATGTCTTGTTATGCTGAACCATTGAGAGTTCCTTTCACTGGAACTAAGGGGCCGAGACCGACTCAGAAAATCAACCCCATACCATAATCCTCTATCCACCAAACTTTACACTTGGCACAATACAGAAAAGTACTGTTCTCCTGGCAACCGCCAAACCCAGACTGGTCTATCAGAGTGCCAAATGGAAAAATGGGACTTGTCACACCAGGAAAAATTTCTCCACTCTCTAGAGTCCAGTAGTAGCAACGTACTTCACATCACTGTTGCACGTGGTGATGTAAGGCTTGGATGCAGCTGCTCAGCCATCGAAATCCATATAATGAAGCTCTCTACACATTGTTGTGGCGCAAATCTGAAGGTCACATGAAGCCACTTCATGGTTGAGTTGCCATAGTCACTTCCACTTTGTTATAATGCCACTATCGTTGACTGTGGAATATTTAGTAGAGATGGAATTTCACAACTGGACTTGTTGCACATGTATCATATTCCATTATTAATGACTAATAATTTGTTATTCACACTAATCTGGAAGCTGAGCCCCTGTACTGCCCACATGCTTTTAAAGCAAACTTTTACCCAAGTCAAAGCATGGCAATCTGTATCTAAGTGTAAATTGTTCAGGCTTAAAAAAAGCTGTAACACTGCAAATGTGATAAGGATTAACACATGTACATGATTAGCAGTTTCCACTTTAGTTCATATAAACTAACTACTAACTCTAGCAATGAGAGCCCTATTGTCACAGAGGTTAGGGTGCAAGGACCCAGATGCAGGACACAAGGCAGACAGGCAGAGGAAAAGAAAAAGCAAGCTGTTAATTGCGGCTTATGGCACGAGTACAAAAATATGAAAATAAGGTACAAGGATATCTGAAAACGTGGGAGACACACGAAGGCTAGGGGGTAAGGAGCACTGAAACAAGGAAACAGTAACTATACTAGACATGGAGACAGATGCATAAATAGACACTGACAAGAGATACTGACAAGGGAGAGTGCTGCAATAAATACACAGAAGGGTAATGAGGGGAAAGGCAACAAGTGGGAGAGCAACTGAAATGAATAACAGATAAAAGATGGGGGAAGTAGAATTAAACCCAATGCACATGAGATAAGAGACTGTCAAAATAAGACAGGAAGAAATAAACCCTGAGACTAGAAGTAAGACAAAACGTGACACAAAGACATACAATAATAATACAGTGACGAGGCTGACTTAACACAGGAGACACTAGTGATGAGACTAGGACTGAACGGAAATACAATAGTGAATTAATGACATATCAACAAAAGCGTCAGGGAACTAAAGGGACAGAAAAGAATAAGAGAGGCACAACTGAATGGATTAATCTGACAAAAGTAAATGGGGAACCACACAACCACACAAGGATAACAGGACACAGAGAGACCAGGACAGGCTGGAACTGAAAGGAAACTAATATCGATTTTCCAAGACAACGAGGAACCAAAAGTTAGGGGCAAACATAATAACTCAGAATCATTAGAAAATACTGTCACACTGAAAGGATTCAATTTAGAAATTGAAAATAGATCACATCTTCAAACAAAAAAATAAACCATGAAGCCCCAAACCTCAACACTGTGAGTCCAGTACCCAGGGACCATGACACCTACTCAGTATTTGGACAACTGATTGACTTTTACTGCAAAGAAAGCCGTGTTACTCAGTTTGTCCTAACATTTAATTCTAGTGTCTTTAGGACAAGACTTAAAATAATTTTGTGGGATTTTTTTAGGTTCTGTGGGCAAACTATATCCCTCAGTAACTGCTATAGTTCAGAGTGTGGGTGTTCAAAAAAGGCATCTTGCTACTCAAGCAAATGGAAAGTGTGTACACACATGCTGCACAGTCTAGCTCAGCTTAATTTGAATATAATTTGCAATTAGGTGCCACATTTGATCTGCGGTTAATTCAGTTAATGAGTTACTGGCGGCCCCAGCGGCTGCATTTAAGTGTGTATGATTTTGTCTGAACACTATCTTTACTAAAGTTATACATTTAGTATAGCTCTCAGATATGCAATAAATCTGGTCAGTTTCATTAAAGAGAAGGTTGGCGTATTTGCCTTAACATAAATTACGCTGCACTAAACATGTTAACGGCCTTTTCCCATACATCTTGATTAATGTATTTCCATTCAAAGTGCCGATATACGGCGGTGGACCCGGCAGGTCACGGTCACCCGTCACACTGTCCTCTTGGAGTTCGCTACGGTTTTCCTTCCTACGTGATGGATGTACGCTGAGTCGTTGATGGTGTGTGGGTTTGAGGAGTTGCAGGGCAGTTGCAGTTAAGCCTCTAAATCCCATCAGCGACATCAGTGTTTGTTCAGGCTTGTTGGCTACATCTTTCCAGAAAAACGTACAAAACAGATTGCGTTATCCTTCCATAAACCTCCGCGACTCACATTTATAATCCCAATAGGTTTTTAACTATATGCCTACTTGTATTTCCTCATATCCACGGGAACGGTTATCATATTGGTCCATTGGGTTGAGAGAAACTCTGGGATGTTGTGAGAGTTAACATGACGTTTTTATTGCTCATTACTGCTCTCAAAAGGCAAGCTGTGGCATTATACAGCCCCTACAGCTAGCACAACTTCTGGCTGAAGATGCGGTTGTGTCTAATCCTCAGGCTATTTATGTATTCATGACTGCACAGTAACTAATCTTCACTGCTCCTGTTACCATGTGCTAGCATTAAGTCTGAGCCTGGGATGACAGGTGTGTAATAATACACCACACGTGTTCAGTGGAGTGGATGGCTGCAGTATAACCCTCAGCCTGCCCAAAGACCTACTGCAAACTATGGTTATGGTTATTGTTGAATAATTTAAGTCTATTTTATGCACCCAAAGTAAGTTTACAGCCAAGAACAATAATTTTAATAAAGAAAAATTGTAAAAAATTGAAATATTTTTACAAATTTTTGAAAAAGCAAAGCTTTAAAAAAGACTCAAGTCCAGCAGTGCTGTGGGATTTTCTGACAACATCAAATATTTATATTATAATATAAAACAAAAAAGTCTGAAAAACAGAAGAAACTGTTTTTCATCAAAATGTTTCTGGTTTCCTATTTAGAGCCAGTTCTGTGCATTTACACCAAAAAACCCCACGAAAAAAAGAGACACGCAAAAAACAGCTGTCCCTTACCATATGTTAACTGACTTGTTTATGAGCTGTTGTAATTTAGTCATAATTTTGCCTTTAGAAGATCACGAAAACAAAATATCCATCCAGCCATCCGTTTATCCACCATCGTTCCAGTCATCCATCCATCTAGTATTCCATCCAGCTATTCATTCATCCATCCTGTCACGGTCAGTGGATGATACTGGCAGTGCGGAGTTTGAAGGAGCAAGGATCCAAATGCAGGACACGTTGAGGCAAACAGGATAAAACTTGAGGAGCTGTTTATTTTCAGGCTTATGGCAGGCAGAAAGCAAATATGAAACAAAACATGCAAAATAAATTAAAATATAAAGTACTTAAACAACTACTGACACAAACTTTTAAAGTAAAATAGGAAGAGTGATACCTAAATGGGGCAGACACAGACACATGAATGATCTTAACAAAAGAAACTTGACACAAGAGGAAGAAACAAATAAAAGAACTAAACTCTAAGGCCACTGAAACTAGGAGCAAATTAAGTATACTAGAGAGAAATCACATGAATAAATATAAACATTAAACAACCCAAGAATTGATATTCAGTTCAATTCACATCAATTTTGTATTTATATAGCAACAAATCACAACAACAGTTACCTGAAGGCACTTTAAATTGTAAGGAAAATACCCTACAGCAATACAGAGAAAACCTCAACAATTAAACGACCCCCTATGAGTAAGCACTTGGTGGCAGTGGGAATGGAAAACTCACTTTTAACCTCCAGCAGAATTAGGCTCAGAGAGGAGCAGCCATCTGCTGTGACTGACTGGGGGTGAGGGGAGGGAGACAGAACAAAAGACATACTGTGGAAGAGCGCCACAGATCAAGAGGGAGAATGGTGATGATTAAGCCAGAGATTAATGATAACTAATGATTCAAAAATAATAAATTATATAGGCAAGGGTTTAGTTGGTTGGATAGCTGCAGTTTACACTGGAAAGAGGACAACATACCATGAATGTGTTTATTAGACCCCAGTCCTACAAGGCTATTCAAATAAGTCTTACCATTAATTAATACTTCAATCTTAAATATGATCAACAAATCTCCATTAATGGGCTCTGTGCCACAAGCCTTTAAGGTGGAAGCTATTAGAACATTACTGACAAAGTAATCGCTTGTCCCAGCTGAATTAGCTTCCTTTATCACAAAAAATATTGAAAGACTAATTGCAAAACAGTTAACTGATCGTCTCCAGAGGAATGGCTTATTTGAAGAGTTTCAGTCAGGTTTCAGAATTCATCAAATTGCAGAAACAGCATTTATGAAGGTTACACATGATCTTCTTATGGCCTCTGACAGTGGACTCATCTCTGTGCTTGTCCTGCTAGACCTAAGTGCAGCATTTGACACTATTTACCATATTTTATTGCAGAGATTAGAGGATGCTGGAGGTATTAAAAACACTGGGTTGCAGTGGTTTGACCCATATCTGCCTAAAGGACAGTCTTATTTACACACTAAGGTTAATTATGGAATTCGACAAAGTTTCGTGCCCGAACCATTTCTATTTCCACTATACATGCTCCCCTTAGGCAGTATTATTAGAAGGCACAGCATACATTTTCATTGCTATGCAGATGATACCCAGCTTTATCTATCAATGAAGCCAGATGACACAAAACAATTAGTGAAACTGCAGAAATGGCTTAAAGACATAAAGACCTGCCGGGATTGCGGCAGATGGTGTTGACAAAGAAGGAGTCATGAAAGCCAAACTGCCTGCTGGCACCATCTGGGTCTCACAGCTGGACCTAGCCATGGTGGCTACGCCGATGAAAGATGTGCTAGCGCTGGACAATGGGGATGATGATCACAACACCTTAGCACTCCTCATATCTGACAATGATTTATATATCCATCCATCCATCCATCCCTCCATCCATCCATCCATCCATCCATCCATCCATCCCTCCATCCATCCATCCATCCATCCATCCATCCATCCCTCCATCCATCCATCCATTCACTTTTGCTTATCATGTTTAGGGTCGCGGGGGGGCTGGAGCCTATCCCAGCTGACATAGGGCTGACATGATGATTTATATAAATAAAATTTTATGTAAGTTTACCTGAATTAAATAGAATTAAGCTTTACTAGTTTTCCTTTACAGTCGCTCTTTGCATCATCTCACACAAAGTGAAAACTGTACCAAACGGAACACAAAAATAACAAATATAATTTTACGTACAAAATAAAATATACTTGTAAATATTCATGTTAATATTAACTTAACATGTCTGACTAAAAAACTATGCACTTATGACATTGCCTTTTTGACATTCACAGTATGTGAATTGCACGGGGGGGGATTAATAATCTTGCAGAGAAATTAGCCTGCTTCCATGTAGTGACCAATGAGAAGAGGAAACTAATAAAATCATCAAAATGAGAGTCCACTTTTTAAAATAAAAATCTGTCCAATGATCCAAGCAATATTATATCTTGAATGGCAACAAAGATGGTTTGGAGGAAGTAACTACTGAAGTTAACTCATACAGCTCAGTCACAGAGTCTAAATCAGTCCTGAAAGTATCTGTACATAATGATATGTCTGTGAGATGGTTATGAATATTTTTTTTCTAATGGATAAAGTTTTATTTGTGAATATAATCATGAAGTCATTACTAGTTATGGTTAAAAAAAATTAGCTCAGAAGCTCTGACTCTGGGTTGTGCTTATTTCCTTCAGTTAGTGATAAATAGTAAGTTCTCTTCGCTTTTTTGAACAGAGCAACAAGGCTAAATGAAGATGTTCCTAACTTAATGAGATGTCATTTCCTCTCCAGCTTATAGGTTATCTGGTTTAAGCTGCGCGTTTATGAATTATAACAGGAAGCTTTCTTTTTCAGAGGAGCCACAGTATTCAAAGTTGTCCGCAGTGAGGATTTTAAAACTGCTGACAAGATAACTGTCCTCTGTGGAAGCAGAGTTTAGGTAGCTGTGCTGCACTCTTTTGGCACATGGCATTGAAGAACTTTATAGTGGACGGATTATATCTTTAAACTTATTTACAGCATTTTAAGAAAGCATTTTTTAATTACATTCCCCCCCCCACTGTTGTGTAATAGATTATTGTAAAGTTTACAATGTTATTGTCACAATGCAATTATTAAATGATGTCACAAAAGAGGGTTTTCAGAGCACACTGTTAAATGTTCAGTTTCTGTGCCATATGTCAGAACAAGCTCGAGAACATGATTAAAATGGTGGACGTGCTCAATTACATTTTGAGAGAAGCCAGTTGAGTCTAATAATCGAGGCTGTCATTTTTAGCATCTACATGGATGCTAAAAATCGCCTACTATAATTATTTAATCTGAACTGAGCAATAAATCAGATTTTTAAAAAGTCTGAGAAATCAGACATACATAACAACAAATAAAAAAGGTTTTTGAATTTTCCAGTTAGGGTAGACAAGGCTAATAGTCAGGTTTTCAAACTAATTAAAACTCTGTCTGGGTCCATGATTAATTAATAAGTTGGAGTGGAAGATTTCTACTACTCCTCTTCCTTGGCCTGTTCTGTTAATATGACTCAGGGGCCTTTGTTCTTTCAAACTAACATGTTCATCCTGCTGTGACCAAGTCTGTAAAGCAGAATGAATCAATATGTTGTTCAATTATTAAACCATTTACTACCAGGGATTTAGAAGAGGGAGACCTAATGTTCGATAATCCACATTTAACTGTTGTAATCCGGTGCAGTTGAGGATCTTCTTTCTTTGGGAATTTCTATGCTTAAATAATTATATAATTTCTTGCTTTTGCTGATTTTTGGTTTGTTTTTTGACTGTATTTTTAAGAATATATTGAATACAACATTGTCTGATAAAAAATGCACATAACAGGAGTTGAGATAAAACAATGTATTACAGTTGGTGGCAGTTCAGTCTAAGCCCCTACACAAACCAAGTGCACAGCTAGTTTCTGATCAATTGCTAAACTTTCATTCACCACTCCCACAGAATACAACAGGAAAAGGGGGTTGGTATCAGCCCTTGTCCTTGGCACTGAAACAGGCGCAGTCCCCTTCAGTTGCCCTTGGAGAAGACCAATACCTGATGTCAACCAGCACAGGTGAAAATAAAAGGGAGGGCCTGGCAGAGAGCCTTGCTTGTCCTTAGAGCAGCCTGAGGCCGGATACTGACCTGAGTGGAAAGGCTGGTGAAGAGCTGACATGGGTGCTGGTTGTTGCAGTTGCAAAGCTTGTGTGCGGAGCGCCTACTGCTGCTGAACTGATGAGTGGTGTCCACATCATCTCAAGATCTGGAGGCAGTGGGACCAGGCAGGTAACCTGTGGCTGCCGCAGTGGATGGCAAAAGAAGCTTAGGAGCTGGCACCCATGGAGCATGGCAACTGAAGGAGCAAGGAACCAGGATGTGTGGAGGATTTAACTTAAAGCAAGCCATTAATTGTCAGGCTGATGGCAGGCAGAAAATAAACATGAAACTTAACACACAAAGGAAAAACTATCAACTACTGAAACGTACAAAATAGAAGAACACATAGGGACTGGGAGACACAAGGAAGCTAAACTGAAACAGACAGAAATATAGGCAGGTGCTCTGACACAGAACAAAGGGAGACTGGGCCAATATATACAGAGGAGGGTGATTGGGGAAGTGGAGATAACTAGGGAGACACAGCTGGAGATGAGACAAAGAAGGCAAAACTAAAAACTAAAAGCAAAGTAAGATGAACACAAACTTTCAAAGCTTACAAGAGTGATAATGAAATGGGGAAGGCACAGACACATGAATGAGCTTAACGCAAGAGACTTGACACAAGAGGGAGGAACACTGAGGGAGAACTAAACTCTAAAGCCACTGAAACAAAGAACAAAGCAAGAAAACATAAAGAA
The DNA here is from genome assembly GCA_015106715.1 of Bujurquina vittata. Taxonomy (NCBI): domain Eukaryota; kingdom Metazoa; phylum Chordata; class Actinopteri; order Cichliformes; family Cichlidae; genus Bujurquina; species Bujurquina vittata. Next base: position 1,513 of record VUQK01038562.1, on the reverse strand, counting down.
TATTAAGCAATAAACAACCCAAGAAACAATACAATAAATAAACAAGAAAGTAAAAAAAAAAGATTAAAATGCTCAGATCCAACCCAAGACTATGACGCATCCATCATTCCATTCCATTCCAGTCATCCATCCATCAATGGATCAGTCATTCCATGCATCCATTATTCTATTTATCTGCCCAGCCATCAATCAGAAATTCTCTCAATCAGTTAGTCATTACATTCCTGGAGCCTCTCCCACCAGCTGCCACAGGGAGAAAGTCACCCTGGACAGGTTGCCAATCTCTCACAGGGTTAACACAGAGAGGCAGACAACCTTGCAGACTCACATTCAAACTTACAATTAATTTACAAGCACCATTTAAGCTGCCCCTTGGATTGTGGGAGGAAACCAAAGAGCCTGGAGAGAACCCACGCACACGGGCAGAACTCGACACGGAAAGGCCCCAGCCAGCCTAAAACCCAGGACCTTCTTGGTATGAGGAAACAGGAACACAAATAGCCACACACACAAAAACTCAAACCCTAGTACAATGATTTTAATGCAGTTTTATCTATGAGCACCACCAAGTACATGCGGGTGTCAAAGCTCAGTCATCTGCAGTCACAGTCACATCTACAGTCGGTCACAGAGGAATGAAACAGTTTTGCTCTGGTCATGAGCAGTGATGATCTGCTGCATCGTGCGTAAGAGAGTGTCATAATACTCATCTTTTTCTGTGTATCAGAGGCAATGTAAAATATATCAATACAAAAGCATCTGTGACCTTTTCAAGGCTGCTTTGAGAGCTTTGACAGTTTTTTTACAGCTAAACTCTGAACTGTGAGGGAGACCAAAAAACTGCAGTTGAAAATGTGATTATTTTAATATGAATATGGCAAGTGCACAATTTAATATGAACCTCATGAATTTATAGGAAAGTCCTCTAATGATTGTTATTCATTTTGAGCACATTGCCAGAGCTGCCATGCATCTTTCTGACAGCTGAATCACAGCAGTGAGGATTTCTTTGAGCTAAAAATGGTCTGTGTTCTGATACTGAACCTGGGTGATGATGTGTGAAATTACTCCCACAGCTCTGCAGTGGAGCAAATTCTCTATTATAGGCCACAGCATGGGTGAGTGCAACTGTATAAAGAATTTGAGCTTTAAAACGTATGTTAAAAATATGTCTTTTGAATTAATCTGTCCCCCTTATATTTCAGGTGGTAACATTGCAGGAATGGAAGGTGACCTGTGACACATTTGAGAGTATTGTGCTTTATTGTGCGGCATCATTGTCCATGTGGTGTTTGGCAAAGTTGAGTGCTTTGTAACCTGAGATGGTGAATGCTGTACTGGTGAATGCCGTTGTGCTTATATATATATATAAGCACAGCATTCACCATCTCAGGTTACAAAGCACTGAACTGTGGCAAACACCACATGGACAATGATATATATATATATATATATATATATATATATATATATATATATATATATATATATCTTACTGTCTCTTGTGTTTTTT
>VUQK01038561.1:0-11818 GCA_015106715.1 Bujurquina vittata | reverse complement strand
CCAAATGTTTTTCTGGCCAGGCCAGGTGGTGATGCTCTTGATGGTGCAGGATACCACTAGAATCCCAAGACGTCCTCAGTCTGACAGGCTCACACAATTACTGTATAAGCAAATGCTCATATAAGGATAGTATTGTAGTATCTTTACCTGCAATACAAAGCGCCTTGAGGCGACTATTTGTTGTGAATTGGTGCTGTATAATTAAAATTGATTTGATTTGATTTGATTTTACATCCATGCTGAATAATTTGCTTTGGTTTCCAGGACCTATCATGCTCACTTCTAAGTATATCTTCCTGAGAACTGAGGAAAGAAATATCTTCAGTGTAACTTCTTTGTGACCATTACTGACGACATAAGGTCTCAGGTGGATACAACTGAAATTAAATAAATAAAAATAAAAACACACTTTAGAAGAAGAAAAAATGAACTGACTGACTGAAACAGAAGTGTTTACTTACAACATTTGCACAGCGACGCAGGCAAATATTTGTGCACACACTCACAGCCACACACTAACGTGTCATTAGCATAGATACTCTTCACTGTGAGTGAAGACACAAAGTTTCCCAAAGTAAACTACGAGAGACCACCACGAAAACATTTGCAACAACAAACCTAATGAGACCTTTGAATCACCTTCAGCCAGCTGAATAAAGTGGCTAACGCTAAAAGATATTCCAAAGCTCAGAGCCAGCCATAAGCCAACAGCCTTTGTTTGAGCAAAGGATCAAAGTAGTTATGAGGAAAATGATGGAGTTGAAAAAGTTAAAAAGGCTAGCTGTTGTGTTGTCTGGTGAAGCCACAAAAAACAAAAAGACTTGTGTTCTTACAAAACCTCTTTATTACAGTTTTAGTGCAAAAAAATCTCAGGTTTTTCCAATGCAAATCAATGCGTCACATGAGAAAGTATAGATGCAGACCCCAACAAACCCCCACCTCTACCCCACTTTGTCTCTGTCCACTGCTGCTTCTTTCTCTTACAGTCAGGATCTGAAGTGTCACATCTGCAACCGCACTGCAGCAGTGTAGTGCTCTGACTATGAGTGTTTGTGTAGTTTGATATCCTGTAAGAAAACATGGTCAAACATTTAAAAAATAAAAAAATAAAAAAAACAGCACAGAGGTCATTTTTTTCAAGCCGGAGAGATCAGTCTTACCTGCACCAGATGCAAACTGAGAATATTGCGTGAATGAATTGAGTGAAATTATTTATTTTCTGTTCCATTGAATCTATTTTTACATGCAGACTTAAATAAATAAAGCCAGAGTCAATCATGTTCATAGCCTACGACGTTGTTTGCAACATGGGGAGAAATACCTCTAAATGCAGAAAAAAACAGACTTGGTGCAATCTGAGGAAGCAGAAACAGCAGTTTAAGGGGGGGGGGAGTTGGGTTGTGGAACACAACGTCAAACTGACAAACTGTCCTATTTAATGAAAACAACAACATATTTTTACTCAGTTGCCCATGACACTCATGTTAAACAACAAAGACTATCTGAGGTTTGGTCCTATGATATCTTTGGCCACCCCCCCTCCCCCTCGGTCATGACATATACACCTGTGGTTAATTAATACCATTGACTGGTATTAGTTGGTGGGCCAAATATAAAAAGCAGCACACTGGCTGACCCGTTCTTTCCAGAGTATATATTGCCACTCATCAGGGAGCTAATGTCAAAATATTTTTGGAAGTGGGTTGAACAGAAAATGGCTCCTAAGCTAAAGAGAGCGAACACCAGCTTACACTAGCTCTGTAGCAGGAAGAGTCCTGAAGAGGCTAATGCAATAAATGATGGTGTCAGTTTTTGAAATAATATCCTTGAGATTAATTTCTTTGATTAAAATAATAATAATAATAATAATAATAATAATAATAATAATAATAATAATAATAATAATAAAAAAGAAGTAAAAACATAAACTTGTGCATTGAGCTGGATGGAAGTTTTTTTGCAGATTTCCAGGGAAATTATACATACATGTTCTGCCTTACTGGCTAAAATTACTGCTGCTACCACAGTAAAATGTGTAAAATCTACATACCAATCAGCAATTACCTTGACAACTCTGACAAGCAATTAAAATCTGAAATAATCGATCAAGTAAAAATTCAAATTTTTGCTGCTTGTCCGAGTGGCGATCAGATAAATGAGCAGCTGGAGCCATCCTCTGGGAATGCGTATACACATTTAATTAACCCTTTGAAATAATCAATTATTCAATCAATAATAACAACAAACCTTTTCTGAAGTCCTAACGCTGATACAGACATAAATGTTCAAACCACACTCACAGACAGAGACACACCACAACGGGTTCCTGGAATTGCTCTGCTCCATTTAATTAAGGCTTTTAATTAAAAAGATGTAGTGGGGTGAATGTAACATCCTCTGCTGCCAGCGGCTAAGTAGTCCTCTTCCATACAGTTCCCAGGGATCTAATGAAACCATCCAGGATGCTGAGACACCGTCATCCTCTGCTGGTTTCCAATAGAGAAAGAATTATGAAACTGATAACTCCCTTACTTTCTCTTCTGAGGAGAAACAAAAGGTGTCTGGTGTCAGAGATAAAACTGCCCCAAGAGTCTTGTAATGTACGGTAATGTCTGCCTTTATCTTATCCACTGAAACACAGACATATACCACACACATTAGACTGATATGTAAAATGGTTTAATCGGCACTTGATGGTCTGAAAATGCCTCAACCAGGAGACTCTCGCAAAGAAAAAGAAGCAGGCCCAAATACAGATTCATAGTTTTAATCACAGACAACAACCACATTTTTTTGTAGCAATCAAGCCCTGCTGTGCAACACATTCTTTATTATGATTACGGCTACAGTACTGTGGTAACAGTTTTTGTGCTGCAGCTAACAGCACTGAGGTACCAAAATACACAGTAGAAAAGATTCACCTTGAGAATGTCATTTTTGCAACAAGAACAGCAGCACTATAAAATGTCCTCTTATTTAATAAAAAGCTAAGCTGCAGCTCTCCATACATGCCACAACATCCAGCTTTATAATAAATAAGTTATATTAGTAAATATAAATGATAAAATAGGAGTGTTAAAAGCACATGTCCAAACTGTGTAAACCATGAACACACACACACAAAAAAAACTAACAGACCTTTTTGCATTCTGCATTTCTATAAAAAGCCTCCAATACACCCCTAGAGAGCATGACTGAACTCTTCCCACATATTTTTTTTCTTTTATATTATTAGTTTGGGAAAGAAATAGTTTGATTGTATTAGGAGCAGCTACTTAATACAGTTACCTTTTTCTGGGGAAAAAAGTGGTATCTTTTTCTACTTTAATTTCGGGACAATAGTGCAATAAGTAACTTCTGAAAGAGTTTGAGTTTCTTGTGAACACCAAGCCAGCTAAGCATTGCCATTTCTCCATTTGGACATGCCCGAAGCAGCCCGGAGGCATCAGATGTCTGGACCACATGAACTGGCCCTTCAATAAAGAAAGAGCTCCTCACTCTATCGTTAAGGGTAAGCCCAGACATATCAAAATCATCACAAATGCAAATTGTGCCTGGTGATAAGTATGTTTTAGTTGTGAAGTGCTCCACTTCAAACTGAAGAAGCACCTGCCAGTTAAGCATGACTTCACATGCTTACAACATACTGTTGATGAGACCTGCTGAGGACAATAGTGATGTTATATAGATGCACAGATATAGCTTTGAAATAGTGATGCCTAGCTTTTATTTTGGCTCCAAAGGAAACTGCTGGTTACATGGTGAAGTGGATGGTGCCGAAATCAGCTGTTTATGCAATGAAACAGTGTAGTGTCAGTACATTCAAGACAGAGGTACAGTTGTACATAGCATTAGCCTATTCATATATATATATATATCAGCTTTTAAGTGTGAAGGTGGTGTAGGCTTAAGCTGCTACCTAGATTCAGTTAATTAGCAAGGTGTCAACAAGCCTACTCTAATGATTCTTGACATTCAAACTTGACATTTGCAAACAGCAGTTTAACAAAACCAGCTACATGTTCACAGTCTAGATTCCTTTCTGAGCTCATCTAATGGCCCATTTATTGTCATCCTCAATAAGCAAACTATTGGATAATAATGACCATGAGATGTGGCTGAAAGCTTTGTAAGAACCTGGCACATCATGTATCAAATTATAGGCTAATTTGAGTGTGTGTCAGGGTGTGAGAGCACGAGCAACATATATTTTTAGCCTTCAAGCACCCAGTTAGTCATGTGATCCCCTCCTTCCTTTCCCCTTCTCCTGTCTGCATATCTCTGTATCTTAACCACAGTCTTATCCCCTTTCTCGCTTTGTCTTTAGGCCTACAGACCTATTGATTAATTTGATCTGCTTGTGCTCTTATTTATGTAGGTTTATTTAGTATGGCACACCTGTCTCTTTACTATGGCCTCTTCATGTATTATACCACTTTATATTGTAAGGTAAAGACCCCACAATAATTACAGAGAAACCCCAACAGTCAAAACAACCCCATATGAGCAAGGACTCATATGGGGTTGACAGTGGGAACAAAAAACGTCCTTTTAAAAGGAAGAAATTCCGGCAGATTCAGCCTCAGGGAGGGGCAGTCATCGGCCGCAACTAGTTGGGGCTGAGGGGAGACCAACACCAACATATACTGTATACAGGCATACAACCCCTGGATAGGGGAGTGCTGAACTCTACTTTTTAGGATACCGAATGAATTGCAGTCCTAGAAATTAAAAAAAGCACTGTATTGTACTCCTTTCACAAAGTTTTACAACCTCCTCCATAGTAAACCGACCTGGACGCTTCTCCCCCTTCATATTGACAGCTGTGTAAAACAGTGAACTGGCAGCTAGCACTCAATGATCTAAGAAGTGTTGATATTACTCAAATGGGTTCAAATATTTTTTTACTCAAACAGTAGTAGAAACACACCAGCCAGCCATTTTTAGTTGAATGTGAAATACTAAAAGTAGTAAAGTCGGTTTATTTTATTAGTAACTTAATAACTCTGCTATGGCTGTCAGACAGCCATCATCTATCAGTGACGGCTAATATTAGAACAGATTATAAATGCTTACACTGGGGAACATTAAAGCAGGTGATTTGTAGGACACTTGAGTCTTACATTAGCTGGCATAATGTTAGCTTATAACCAGCTGTTATTGTTGTTTAGCCAGCTGTGCAGAGGTGGGAGGGTCACACGCTGATTTAAAATTACAAAATTTCTGTCCTTCAGTATGCTTAGTAGTCAGAAAAGGAAAAAGCCAATTCAGAACTTTCTTGAACATCAAGTCATCTAATAGTAGCTGCCAGTAAATGAATAGCTATGTTTCAAATGTAACTGCAAATAGCTCAATCGGGATAATTTTATGGCCAAAATATAATCAATTGTCTACCTGCAGTTAATACTGAAGAGGGGTAAAAAAAAAAATTCCTTCATGTGCTCAGCCCTGGACTAACATCAACTACCTGGACAGATAAGTAAATCACACCACCTGCCAAACTGAAATTAATTCTCGAGGGACTTTAACTTTTAACTTCTTAGTGCTTTATTCTGTGTTAATATACTAATAAGTAGCTAATGTGCTATAAGCTAATGTGGTTCCCCAAAATCTCACATTTCTGAATAAAAATGCTAACAAAGCAAGTACTTTCATTATCTCCTACCAGTATAAATTCACTGAACAGGTGATTCCTTGAATAAAGCATATTTGATGGGATAGTTTATAGTACTTACCTTTTTAGGGAAATGCTGCTATCACTCCCCTGCTTTCTCTGTGAGAGCAGCCAGTAAAATTTTAAAATGAAAAAAGGGGAAAAAAGGCACTTGCTGAGCAGTCCGCTGTGGGTCCACAGAGGGTCCACTGTTTGATGGTGCGCTTTCGGGGAGTTACCTGATAGTTACCTTACTAACTCTATTTGATCATTAATGAAAACACTATGCATAGTCAATATCATTACCTTTTGTTTTTTTGGGGGGGTTTTTTGGGTGGGGGGGGCACTAACTAAAAGCATTTTAATATAATAAAAAAATTATATTGCCAGCATTGTACCATGATAGGATGACACCTGTACAACAAGTGCAGTTGTGAAATTTCCTTGCAAATAAATATTCCATAATCAACTGTTAGTGGTATTATAACAAAGTATAAGTGATTAGGAACAACAGCAACTCAGCCACAAAGTGGAAGGCCACAAAATATGACAAAACAGGGTCAGCAGATGCTGCGGCGTATAGTAAACAGAGATTCCCAACTTTCTGCAGAATCAGTCACTACAGACCTCCAAACCTCACATGCTCCAAACTTCTGATTAGCTCAAGAGCAATGTCTGGAGATCTTCATGTAATGGGTTTCCATGGCTGAGCAGCTGCATCCAAGCCTGAAAATGTTACAATTGCAAAGGGTGGCCTAACATCATATTTAAACCTATGGATTAATAATGGGAAATCAGTCAAGTTCATACCTGTGTTAAGGCAGACAAATTAATACTTTTGGTAATATAGTGCATGTTTGTTTGATGTACTGTGTTAATCTATATTATCTATTTTTTTAAAAGCCTCTTGATTGTTTTTTGTCATTTTTGCTCTATGGTATCAAAATAGTACTGAATATTGAGTATTCACCTGGTTATCAGCATCGAGTTTGAAATTCTACTATCGTGACAACCAAAAAGAGCAGACCTTTAAAAATTCTAAGTATCAGTACACTACAAACCTACATAACTAGGCAAGCTCATAGGGCCACAGAGTCATGCAGTGAGGCTAATGCACAAATAACCAACTACATAGTTGAATGCATGCAGACAGAGAACCACACTCACAAAATGCAGGAACTGGACACACACACACACACACACGCACTTCACAAATAAATACAAACTGACAAAAGATAGCAGACAGTCATAGTGATGGGACACTGATGCATGATGCAAGTGAGGCACTAAATATTCAGCTTCTGTGAGGAATACAGCAAGCACAAACACACTCTTAAGTACGGACTTACCATTTTCTCTATCTCACCCTGATTACGCGGCTCTCTCCCTCTGCTTCCTTTCCTTTTCTTCCATTCTATCTCTCCACTCTTATTCACTGACTCATCTGCTACTGTAAATCAAATGCTGCATAATCAGGACTGCAGATTTTAGCACTGGGACTGGTCCTATAGGCCCACCACATGTGTGCCCGCTTAACCAGAAACAGCAAACACGCACACGTACACACACACACACACTGCCTTGATCTGCCTGCATTTCAGACACCAATCCTAACCTAAACCCCCTTTCAATTATATATAATCACACACACGCATGCGCTTGCATACAGAAACACACAGAACAGTAGAGAGCAGTAGGGGGAAGGTCATGATTCTGCCAGAGAGAAGGGAATCAGAGTTGCAGTTCTAGGGCTTATCGCAGAAAGAGGGTAAGACCATATCTGACACGCCAGCACGCAGAGTATGTAAACCTTTATATAAATGCACAGAAGAAAGCAGGAGAGCAAGCATGTGTGCACTTGGACACCCACATACACAAGTGGTGAGATAATTCTTTGCAGTATTTTTGGAAAATCTGTCCATGCAATGCATGTGAGACACTGATCCGTCTGCCAAGGTGTCTATTACAAACATTACGCTCAGCAACATGCAAAGGTCTGGTAGGATGTGGAGGAGAGAGATATGAGGCAAAAAAGAGGCACAGCTTTAAATGAGCAAAGAAAAGCTGGAAATCGGAGTATATAATGATGAAAAAGTAAACTTTTCTTGATAGATATGTATTCAAGATGGAGATATTAAAGAGTAAAGACAAATTCTAAAGGAAAAGAAGAGAAGAGGAAGTGGGAGGATGCTAAGTATGAAGACGTCAGGGGCAGCTTTAATGGAATGAAAGGTTAAAAAAGAAAGATATGAAATGAAAGATAAAAAAACAAAGAAGGGGAGGGGGTTGTTTGGAAATGCACAGGCTACAAAACTATAACCAGGGCTGCCCTCAATTAAAGATTTTCCTATTTGATTTGTAGTTATTCAACTAATCCTCACACATTTATGTAATAAATATACATCTTGGATAAGCATGGGAGGAGCATTTGAATTTAAGACATTAAGAACTAAGAAAAAGAAGAGTGTAACATTAAACATATGGCATACACAGTTTAACATATGGTATGCATTTTCCGAGAAGAGGCAAAGTAAGCTGCCTGTAAACAACACCAGTAAATGCATAATAATTCTGAAAATGTAGCAAAAACAAGACAGGAGACTATCTGTCTGCCCCCCAACCACGCTTCACTTGAGGCATGAAAAGATTTCATCTGGCAAAGTGGAGCATGGCAGAAAAAGTTTGAGAACCACTGTATTAGAGTGAGCACCTATGCTATGTTTCAAATGATAAGCTATTAGAGGTGGGTGATTTAGCCTCAAAATGTCATCATGATATTTAAAAAAATAGCAATAATGATATTTCTGATGACAACTATTTGTTGATGCTTGGAGCTTGGAGCCAGCAGCATTTATAAGTGTAAGGGCATTTTCTGTCCTTCTTGTCCTATGAGCTACTGTCAATGATGACATACCTAATTTGAAATGTGAATCTATTGCCACAAGGTGCCAGCAACAGCAGCATTATAGTGCAATAACAGTGACACAGCAATATATCCAGTGCCACAGGTATTAGTCAAATGTAAGCTCAAAAGTACCCTAGTTCTTTCCCTGGAAATTTTAAGCAAAAGTATTAAATAACTGTTTAACACTTAAGTTTAACATTAACTAAAAAACTTAGCCTTGTAACTCATCAGGAGCTACACAATATTGTTACACAATAAAACTGAAAAAGATTTTCTACCTATGACAAACAGACACACACATACAGATAAATATCTCGTTAATTCCTAGTCTAAGTGATACGGTGACATAGACACTATAAAGATGCGCACAACTACAGTGACATCATCCACTGGTCTACAAAGTCCTGTTTTGAATTCTAGAAATGAGTGTTTTCACCATCACCATCGCTTGGTTTCAAAAGCTGGATGTGACTTGCTACTTAGGTCATCAGCCAATGGCAATACAACAAATAATCCTGCATTTTGAAACACAGTATGACCAATATTTTAAAAAAAATAGACCCAAAATGAGTAAGAAAACCCATTAACTCATCTCAAAAATGTTTCCAGAGGTCAAGTAAAAAAGCTGTTTACAGACAGACTTCTAACGGACCAGAAGTCTTTTTGCAACCACAGCCATTGCTGTTTTTTTGGTAATCAGATAAAATGTAGCTTTAAAGCTGCATCCACATTGGTAGTGGCATGGCAACCAGAGATAGAAAGTGAATAATATTTAGCAACTTCAAGCAACTATGGGCAAAATAACCGTTGGACGGTTATGGGCAGGTACTGAGATAAACTTTGAGGCAACTGCCAATGAGAGCGCAGGATACCATTGCTTGACATATGCCCCGGCAGTAAGTACATTAGAGGGTTACCTAGGCAACCGGAAGCTGAAACATCTGAAAGAAAATAGCTGTCAGCTCCAATGCAATGTGTGATGAGCACACAGCTTAAGGCACTTCCATGGTGGCATGATGGTTACCAATGCTGCCTCACAGCTAGACGAACCGCTAAAAGGTCTGGGTTTGATTCCACCTTGGCCCTGTGTGGAGTTTGCATGTTCTCCCAATATCTGCATGGGTTTCCTCCGGGTACTCTGGTTTCCTCCCAAAGACATGCAGTTAATGGGGTTAGGTTAACTGGTGAATCTAAATTGCCTATATGTGCAAGTGTGAATGGTTGTCTGTCTCTCTGTGTTAGCCCTGCGACAGGCTGACAACCTGTGCAGTGTGTACCCTGCCTCTCGCCCTATGACAGCTGGAAAAGGCTCCAGCCCCCCCCAACCCTCAACAGGATAAGCGGAAGATGGATGGATGGATGGATGGATGCCAGCCAAGCTAATTTCAAGCAAATTATTGCAAACTAATATCGGCAGTTTAGAAGGCCTGGTTCATGTGTACAGAAGTCTGACACTGCGCAGTAGACAGCAGTAGCTGGTTATCACAAACAAACATGCTGGAATAAAATCTTTTGGCTGAAGAAAAGGAGAAAATGTAAAGGCACAACATTCATTGGATAGTAATCACTGATAGACTCTTAGTGGCTCCTGGGTCATGTATGTGCTTGCGCATGCATTTGCTTGTGAATATGTGTTTATGAGCTCATAAGTGTGCGTGTGTGCATGTGTATGTCCTAAGCCTGAGGCAACCAGGCCAGCAGCTACAATTACAGTGACGGATATGAAAGAACTGGGTCGGCTTCACAAGAGATCTGCCCCTGGGACAACAAGACCAGCCAGAGTCCTGAATCAATACGGAACACATGCACACAGAAGCACAAGGTTGCATGTGACAAATATTTGCATAGAAACCAAAGGGAAAATACAAATAACACAAAAAGGAGAGAGAACTGCATATCGCAAAAAGTGCAACTGAACAAATACAGCAGGACATATTACTTGAGATGTAGTCAGTTTTTTCTGCACGAAGAGAAAATTTAATCATCCAAAATCCAGATGAGTCTCTTCCCCTCTGTGTGCTTGTCTGTCAGTCACTCACTGAGGTTAAACCTCACACACGTACATTTGCATACACGCAAACGTGTTCTCTTTCAGAGCCCTAAAGCCTGTTCCAGAGAGAGCAATGCTCACAGCTCATCCACACATAAGTCAGCGACATTCAGGGAATGTTTCAGCTTGTTTTTTCATATGTGCTTGAATGTGTTTGTGGTTCCTACCTCTGGCAGATAGCTTCTTAGTGTTGATAATTTTGGCAGCATACTCCTGACCAGATGAGATCTTTACGCACCTCCTGACCACAGAGAAGGCGCCCCTAAAATGGACATGCATACAAAAATTCTTTGTGATTTATTCTGAATATATAATCCATATCAGTCAATATAAAACAACAAGTGTTTTAAAGCAGGTTCAGAAAATCTGGGCTGTTTTTAAAAGTCTGGCTTGATTGAGTCTATGAATATCAGGCTGGAGCTCATGTTTTTTACTTCATAAAAAACATGTATTTTATAGTTAGTGAAATACATCTGTCCAAACTAATAAGGTGCTTTGTCAAAAACCCAACTGATCTTATAGTAACATTAACAATAGTGGAATTTCAATGTAAAAAAACACTAGTCAGTAATACTAAATCTAGCTATACCAGCTATGCAGATACTCACACACCACATTACCACCTGCAAACATTCCAACCAGTCTCCTTTTGTTTCAGTCACGTGCTGCTCTGGAGTTTCAGTACCAGTCAAAAGTTTGGACACATCTTCTCATTCAATGTTTTTATTTTTCCTACATTGTAAATTAATACTGAAGTCATCCGGACTAGGATGGAACACATGAGGAATCATGTAGTAAACTTTAAAAAAAAAAAAAGTGTTAAATGAACCAAAATACCTTTTAGACTTTAGATTCTTCTTTTGCTTTGATTACAGCTTTGCACTCTTCTCTCAGTCAGTTTCATGAATTAATCACCTAAAAGGGTTTTCCAGCAGTCTTGAAGGAGTACCCAGAGGTGCTGAGCACTTGCTGGCTGCTTTGCCTTCACTCTGCGCTCATCCCAAACCATCTCAGTTGGGTTTAGATCAGGCGATTGTGGAGGCCAGGTCATCTGACGCAACACTCCATCACCCTCTTTCTTGGTCAAATAGTCCTTACATAGCCTGGAGGTGTGTTTGGGGTCATTGTCCTGTTCAACAACAAATGATGGTCCCACTAAGCACAAACCAGATGGGATGGCATGTCACTGCAGAATGCTGTGGTAGCCATG
>VUQK01038560.1:0-13724 GCA_015106715.1 Bujurquina vittata | reverse complement strand
AGTCAGTGACAGAAAACAGTGTTTTTCTGCTGAAACTGCCTCTGCAGCTGTTGAATCATGGGGTGTACTTAGTTTTTCATGCATTGGCTTGGGTTTTATTAAATAACTAATGCCAGTGTAATATATTATGTATTTTTTTTATTATGTCCTGATATGTAAAATGGTATGTTTTCTTTTTTACTATGACTGCAATTTTTATAAAAAAATGCTTGAACATCTGCATAGAAGTTATATTTATGTGAGATGTGCACGGTATACTCTTAGTTACCTTAGTACAATTACCAATCAGAATACAGACATGCATTTGGCCTTAAACGGAAAGAGAGATAAAGGATTTCAGTGTGGCCTGGGGGGACTTCTCCAAGGCGCACCCATGTGTGTGAAGCAGTTGCTTATTACTGAAAATAAACTGCAGTAACAAGACATCGCTCTCCGTCAATGCCTTGTACAGCTTTCAAATATATATTTCTCATCAGCTCAGCAAATCCATGCTGATGTAAATAAAAATATGAATATGCATTCAATTTCATTTTGTGTTGGCAATCTTTTATTTATTTATTTTTTATGTGTTGCACTATATGTTCAATATGTTCACATGATTTAACATTTAAACACATGTTAACTGGCCAGTAAGGATCAACAAATGTAATGCCAACAGCCTGTCAAGTAGAGGCTTTGTAGGACAGAATCTAACCATTTAACATTTTCTTCATTTACGTTTGCTACAGCCTCTCCCTTTCAAACAAACACAACCTGCTCTAGGGTTTGAACTCACCACAAGTGCACACACTCAAGGAGAAACGCACACCTCTATCCTGGCAACTTTCTTCTCATTGCCAAGAAAAACGTGGCCACTGCATCCATAGATGATAATGAAGCATGAAGGTCTCGTTAGATGGATACATTTGAATTAAAAAAAGAACAACAAAGCTGACATGGCAGATCTGTGTTTCGCAGTTTGTCAGCTTTACTCCCACAATGACAACCCAGAGTGACTACACTGCTCTTTCTCTCTTTATCAACACTGCATTTGTCAAGAGAAACTGGATGATAGCCCTACAACTTTCTACACATGATGGCAATAAGAAGGGCTTTGAGTTGACACAAGTGTAAATCTATGCAGAATTTAGAAATGGTGACAAATTATCGTATATGGTAGAATTATATCAGTTATAAAATTCAATCAAATTTGATGAAACGTTTTTATTTTACATTTTTTTACGTTCCTGAGAAAAAACCCTTGCTTTATTTATTCCTGTGGAAATAAGAATGAGTAAAGTAAGGGGGAGTGAACAGTAAGGATAGTAAGAAATGAAGAATCATAAGGAATGAATAGCTGCCAAGTGCAGCTAATCAAATGCACTTGATTAACTGATCATCAGCAATTGTGACTTCTTTTATGAATGCAGACGTTTTAGCAGGTTGCTTGTCTGAAGCATTCAAATGTGGGTTAACACAATGCTACGATCCTCCCAGAAGCAGACAGCTCAGCAAATTCACCCCAAAGTCAAAAAACTCAGAAATTGAGCCTCAGTTAGGATGTTAAATGTTAAAGTTCATGTCAGTACATGTTCAGGACTGAACAAGGCTTGTTTGAACATATTTCCAGGAGAAAGTCTGTTCTCCTTTAGAAGAACATGGCAGCATGGCTCAGGTTTGCAAACTTGCATCTTCTTCAACAATGCCCTTTGTACAGATGAGACCGGAACGGAGATGTCTGGCCATAATGCACAGCAATACATTCGGAGGAAACCGAACACAGTGCAACAAATACATCTTAACTGTTAAGCACGTTGGCGGAGGGGTTGTTTTGCAGCCACAGGACCTGGGAACTGTGCAGTCATTGAGTCAATCGTGAAGACCTCTGTCTACATACCAATCTGAATCAACTGTGTCACCATCTGTCCAACAGCTACAGGCTGGCTCAAATTAGGTCAATGGTCTAATTATTATATAGTGCTTTTCTACTTGAGCACTCATTAGCCCAAGCACTCTTTTTACACCTAATCTTCAATGAATACATCAGAGAGCAACTGGTTTTACACATATATATATATATATATGTATATATATATATATATATACATATATACATATATATATATATATGTATATATATATATATATATATATATATATATATATATATATATATATATATATAGAGGAGAGAGAGAGAGAGAGAGAGAGAGAAAGAAAGAGAGAGAAAGAGAGAGAGAGAGAAAGAGAGAGAGGCACTGACTCGTCTGGAGTTGGATGTTCACATATATGAACCCAAAATAGGAGCTTATATTTTAATTTGAACTATGCTAATGATTAATTATGCTTTAATCAGCTCCATACTCTTCAACAATGATGGCAAGAAAATCTAAATTTTTAATGGAAGGTCAAGCTATAACTTTTTAAAAACGTATTATCTTACCTTTATTTGAAGATGAAATCCATGCGCCTAGCCTTCTTAGCACTACTGTCAGTGCCGCACGGTACTTTCTGCCTCACTCTGTGTATTTATGACTGATCACAAACGTGTCACACTCATTCAGTATATCACACAGACTGTGGAGCATCAGCATTGCAGCACGTGTGTAATCAAACATGTATTTTGGCGATATAAAGAGAGACAGCAATGGGCACGTGCCAACCGCCTGCTTCATTTATTGTGTGTGACACAGCGCCCCCAGAGGTGAGCCGCAGCACTGCACCGGCTAATCGCGTCAATTCCGCGATTTTGACCATTAATGTGTTGAAGTAATTCAGAAAACAGTTTTATAAGAGTTTTATAGAACAGCCATGTGATCAAGTGTATTTTCTCTTATCACTGTTACTATTTTACTTATCATGATGACAGAGGAGGCACTGCCTCCCCTGACTGCACACTGATTAGTAGCAGTGCTCTTTATGGTGTCTTCAGTCATTTTTGGATGGAAGATCAATTAAATATCAACTCAATAACATGACTCAAACCGTATTGTCTGAGCTTTTAAAAAGTTTTTATATTGGCCCCGTACACTATTCTAAATGTCATATAGTGTTCCTCATTGATCTCTAATATGGAGCCATAGTATTTGTGATGTGTGTGTGTGTGTGTGTGTGTGTGTGTGTGCGTGTGCCCCCATGTGTAAATGCATGTATACAATTTACAAGCTGTCCTTCACAAAAGAGAGATAATCACTCTAGATTGTAGTGGCTGCATTTGGATGGAGGATTTCAGTTTGCTTCAGTAATCAGTACAGACACAACAGGATACCTTTCTCTCCAAGCCCTCTGCCTTCTCTCTCTCTCTCCAAGCCCTAAGTCACGCTCATCTGCTTTTATGCCTAGGTTCTACAGCCAGACTGCTTTGCAAATTGAGCCTGTAATCTCATCAGACATGATGGCTAGCATGGTGGGAAGGATGGGAGGTCAAGGGGTTGGGAGTGGCAGCGCCACAGGAGGACTATGTGAAGGCTCCAGTGTGAATACAAGCCTAAGCACTTAATCATACTTCCTGTCCTACATGAAAATCAGCTGTTGGTTGTAAAGCTGGATTATTGATTCTCCTTTTCACATTAGCGTAACCATAAATATGATGTACTGTATAAATACTGGGTTTGCGTCCACTTCTTTTTAACGTGGGAGTCTCAGCAAACAGGAGTCTCAATGATAATCATTTTCTTGTATTGTGAAACTTTCAGAATAACCACAAAAAGCAGTGTATATTTGGTCTGTTTGAAGCCAGTTTGCGCCACTGTATTTTTGCAATAGTAACTGCTATTTGAATTCAGCATGCGCAGTGATTAAGAAACACAAACTAGATTTTTTTTTTTTTTTAAACAAGTACTTTGAAAAGCCACAGCACACAATTGTTGTATGACTTAACCGTGTATGAACCTCGGAGAAACAGGAGAACGGCTGAGCCATTTCTGACTGCACAGACCCACCTGTACAGCTTAGCCTGGCGAAACAGGACAACAGCCAAATCATTAAATGCAAATGTCCATTTTTAGTGGCCCTGCACTTTACAGACTCTCACTTTTAATCACCTTATCCTCTAACACATCTTCAAATAGCTTTTCAGAGCCTGCAGCTCTGCAGTTTATATAGTCATCATCTTATAGCAGTTAAGTGTATCTTAGTGGAGCCAGACAATTAACCTGATGTTTTGTGCCCTTAGTCACCAGGACACTCCTGCTGGATTAAGCAGTCCCTGCACGGAGACAGCTGAAGAGATTATTTGGGACTTCAAAGGAGCATTTATTTGTGTGCATTATGTGCACGGGGATTGAAGCAAAATGTTACTCAACTGGAGAATTTATGTGTCACTTTGGTAAGGTGAAACTGTATAATGTGGTCTTATTTTTCTCATTTCAATGTGATTATTCACTATATTGAGAGTGTTTTTTAACCACGGAGTCCCTTTTAAACACTCTTTAAAATGCATGTGTACAAATGAATACATTATGCTCAAGTACACTTTTTTGTAGTTTTTCTAAACTTTTTGTGCATACTTTTCCTTTTTTCATTATAACTTTATTTAACCAGGAAGGTCCCATTGAGATTAAAACTCTCCTTTTCAAGAGAGTCCTGGCCAAGATAGGCAGCAGCAAAATACAAGAAAACACTGTTCCACATTTACCTGGTTAAAATACATGTTCAAAGACAGGAGTTAAAAACTAGCTCAAAGACATCAAATAATTAAGATTTTTAAAATAAATTTAGTGAAACAAGTACAAATTATGGAGTCAGCCATGAACGTTTGCAGTTTCAATTTAAAGGAACTCACTGAAAGTAATTCTGTCAGTTTCCGATCTTTCTGTAACCTGTTCCATGAGGAGGGCGCAGAGTGAACAAAGGGAGCAAAAGGGACAGAAAGTAGCAACTGATCCTGAGAACGAAGTAAGGAATATCAGTTCTCAGTGTAATTAAAGCACAAATATAGGTTGGAAGTAGCCCAAGTAATGCTCTACAGATTGACAAAGCAGGCCACCCCACCCGAACATATGGATCAGTGATGAGTCGATGCCTTACAATTGGTGATAAACCTGAGAGAGGCATGATAAACAGTAACAAGGCATTTTGCAGAGGCATACATGTTTTTTCACCCAGCAGGAAACTTTCAAAAAAGAACCTGTCTGCAGCCTAAATGTCTCCCACCACTGCATGTGGCTTAATTTGTTAATGACCGATGTAAACGATTTGCAGTGATTTGGGACGATACGCTGCCATCAAGGCCAGTTCCAACCTTTACAGTCGTTCTCCATTAGATAATGTATATGATGTACACTGTCATTTTGCTGCCATGCGTAATACCAGTCATATCAGTATTTACTGTGGATACTCGTTTTTTTGAAGTGTTATACAGACAAGATAGCAAACATGAACACTGTTTCAAACATATAGAAATTCATAATTGTTTAACCACATTTATGTCCTTTGGGGTAGAAATGAAGATGAGAGGCACCCTAACCTTATAAATGCCTCCTCGTCGCTTCCTGTTTCTTCATCGGAACCAGAAAGCCCTCAGAACTGCTTTTATGGATCATCGGCTGTGTTCACACTCTGACCAGAGCTCATCTTCCTATTTCTCCATCTTTCTATGTGACTTACGAATACTCTTTCAAAAAACGCATAAAAGCTTCACCTTTGCCATTGTCAAGGACTACTCGCCAAACATGGGCTTGGACTTTGCTGCATGTGCTGGAACCTTGAGGACACCTTCAGACACAAAGCTCCAATGAGCATGACCACCAAGAGAGCCTACCTTGTTCATGGCATAACGTGTCAGAGGAGATGAGATGGTGTTTTGAGGTGGATGTTGAGGTGGTCTGTTGGGGGCAAAGGCTGGGATTTAGTTCTGTTCTGAGGTTTTGGCTGTGTTGTAGTTGCTGGTTTGGCTAATGGGGAGCTCAAAATGTCTCGGCTTTCTTCTCTTTGCTGATGGTAGTGACCCGTGCTTGAAATAGGATTAATAGTATTTTAATCCTATTTAATAATATATATCATTCAAGGAATCTGCTGGAGCCACTCTTCCAGTTTGGGGGTTATAGCTCCTAATCCTGCCATTACCACGGGGACCACTGTTACCTTCACCGTCCACATCCTGTCCAGCTCCTCTCTGAGCCCTTAGCATTTGTCCAGCTTCTCGTGTCTATTCTTCACTTTGTGCGCCACTACGATGTTGGGTTGGTTAGGCATCACGACTTTTTCTGTCCCACACGATCTTAGTTCTGCTGTTCTCAACCACCCTTGGGGGTATGACCTGGAAGGTCATACTCGGCACAGATGTTCCTGTATGCTATGCCGGCCACTTGGTTATGACATTCTATGTTTGCCCTGCCTGCTAGCATCTTGCACCCTGCTGTTTTATATATTTATGCTGTTTTATATATTTATACAGGGTAGATAGATAGATAGATAGATAGATAGATAGATAGATAGATAGATAGATAGATAGATAGATAGATAGATAGATAGATAGATAGATAGATAGATAGATAGATAGATAGATAGATAGATAGATAGATAGATCTGAGTTTAGGAGCACAATTTGTTGGCTATAATTAGACAAACTAGATCATACTATATTTTCCCACCATTGTCTGGCTTGATGTTGGCTCCTTCCTTCAATAGCTTAAAGCTAGGTGAAGGCTACAACCAGTGAGAAGATCCAGTTTCAACAAATTTATTGCGAATAGGGACTTAGAGTCATTAAAGATTTTTGTAGTAACTTATCATTATGACAGAAATGTTGATCCCACAATGAGACTGTTATATTATATAGAATAAGCTGAAAAAGCACAAGCTTGGTGTTTGCATTAGTTTACAATCTGCCACAGAGTACATCTTTGCAAAGACTCAGTCCTATAGCACACCTGATGTGTTTGGCATTAAGTGTTGGTCTACAAGCACAGAGCAGTTGTCTGTAAACTACAGCATGTCAAGCAGTATTCAGACTCGCTCACACACAAACACTTTGCACTTCTCACCTTTACCCATTTACTTGCCATTGCCTTTTGTGAGCCATTATAAAAATCCCAATCAGTTGGACCAAATTATCGAGTACGTTTTGCATTTCGAGCATTGTAAGCTGTGTAACATCTTTTTTACTAAACTGGGAGGCCCATAATTGCTTCTCTGTAAGACGATGTCACAACAAAGTCTGGCAATTGCAGCTAGCTGCATTACCTCCTGTACCCAGGAAACATCTGCTTTTCTCAATGAAGACTTCAAAGGGGCTGTGGATCTTGAATTGCATTTAGCTGCCATTGTGGCCAGCCCAGGTAATCTTGATTAGGTGTTTAGACTGAGGCAGGGTATACAGTGGCCAAGAGCTCCCCGGAGCTTTGGTCTAAAGCTATTAAAAGATTGTACATTATGTTCCCCTGGCTTTGAAGTAAGGGCCCGCAAGAGGAGAAGGGACTCTGAGGGCTGAGTGCAATAGCAGAAGATTGATCTGCTACTTCTGTATTCTATCAAAGGAGGCACAAGCCCCGATGAAGCCAATCATCACTACCGCCACTCTGCCACTTGGCCAGGCTAAGCATTTGCTGCATTAGGAAATTGTGTACATTTAATAACATGTCTAATTATCACAAGCTGTCTTCAGATGGCTGCTCTTCTTAAAAGGCCAAATGGGGTATTTGAAAGAGGCTAGTCACAACTAGCTTGTCTGGTTATATTGATTAGTCAAACTGATGTGATTTGTATATATCTTTGCAAGAAGACAGCAATAAAGAAGTAGGATAGCGGCTGCGTAGCTATTCTAATTGTTTCAGGTTTTTTTAGGATATCTGTGTGTGTGTGTGTGTGTGTGCGCGTGACTTTCAGACTGCATTTTACTGTTAAATAAACTGACACTGATCACATTGCGCAGCATTACCTAATTCAGCATCATAACGATGATAAAGAGTCCTGGAGAAACCTGCTCATGTCAGCAAAGGAAGAATGAACACTAATGTTGTAACTGATTGTGTGACTTGTCAATACGAGCACGCACAGTGATAAAGGGTAGTGTTAATGGAATCGTATTCAAAAATATAATTTGTTTGCATTATTTTCAATTAGGCCCATCTTTTAAAGCTTTGCTATAACAGTTGCCTGAACATGACTGATCCCTTGAAATGGGAAACAGACTTCATGCAAATTGCTGCCCTTTCTTTTATGCCCTGTGTCCCCCATTAAGTAAGACATGTCTTTGGGGGGGGGATAGGGCAATGGAAAACTAATAAGCGAATTCACAGGGAAGATGACAAAACGCAAGGGTTCAGAAGAGGGAAAGGCTCTGTCTCTGTTTACCATTGCAAAAAGCTAATGGCTCTTGACTATGTAAATGGTGATGATATGAGACATTGTAGAGGGTTGGGGCTCAGATGGGTGAACAAGGCTGGGGGTATTATAGCCAGCAAACAGTCTTGTGGCCCGACAAATGGGGAATGTGGGCCATCCTGACCAATTATGCCACTGTGCCAGGTGCAGAGATCTCTAAGAGCCTAACCATGTGGCTCTGATGTTCTTGTTGTACACATCAACTCATAATAAGCACTGCATAGCCAGACATGTCTCTTTGTATAGTGAAGAAGAAGAAGAAGAATAAAAACAGCAAGGATCCTTTTCCAAATTAATTTTCCAGACTAGACTAAAGGAAACATCAGAAAACACTATCTTAGTCGTTGTCTGAGAAGGCAAAAAAATGTGCAGTATTATTACTAAATGAACATATGTTTAGCTGCCAAAAAACCAAATAATCACAAACATTTCTGTGCTTGTGTTCTGCTCGTGAGAAAGCTGCTTTCAACAAACTGTGCCTTAAAAGGGTTTTCAAGATGAGAGTAACCTTTCAAGACTAGATACATGATGACAGCCTCTCTCATTATTTTAGTGCACCATAAATACAAATCTTTAAATGCGATAAAGAAACAGCAGAGTGTGTTAATGGGCTCAATGACCACAACCTGTCCATTTCCAAAAAGGCAAGGCTAAATAATAAAGGTAATGCAAAGTCTAAATTATTTCACATTAAAAAATAATAATGTTGTGTAGTGTATTCTATATTTCCTGAAAGCATATCCTAGTCATGTAACTATAACAATAGCTTCGTGGTCCAAGATTCATTGTCAGTGCTAGTGCAGCTCCTAGCGTCTGTCCCCATAATTGCAATGCCTCACAATGACGAGTGCGCCGCTGCCAATGAGTCTGCTCACACATTTCAAATATAAAGCACTCATTCTGGGATCTCAAGCATAAGCAGAGGCTACTGGCTCACAGAACTTTCCTTTATATACACACCGTTTCTACATTATGGGGCAACTCCTGGTTAAGTGCATGTGACTTCACACTTGGGTTTATTATGACCCAGGGTTATGATTATGTCCTTCCAAGCTTTCTGCTTGATAAAAACTTGTGACTCATCAACAATGATGTTCCCCTTCGATGTATACGTGTGTACACATGTCCAATGCTTGCTGGCAGCTGGTCTTCAATGTGCAGAACCTCCTCTGTGAGCTCAGGAGACCTGTCACAGGTATCCTCACACTTGACTTTTTAAGACTTGTTTCTTTATTGGCAGTCCCTCTGTCGCTTCAAGACTGACTCCATTCCTCTGGGAGCTCGTGGCAGTGCTTGTGGACCCTCGTTGAAGAAGCTAGCTTACGTATAATAACAACTGTTGATCTTAATTAGGGGTACGCAGATTTATTAATGACATTTTTATATCAAAACCAAGTTTTATTGACACCTGAAAGCCACATATGCCTGTAGTGAGAGGTCAAAGGAACAAGAGGCATTACACCATTATTAGAGTGATGATGCCCTCAAACAAAAAGCGCTAGGCCCTATCGGAGACTTCGGAATCTGAAACAGATGAGGGATTATGAGCCTGTATTTACAGATAATTTTCGTATTTTCACCTCCAGGCTCACTAATGAGAGTGTATTTGAGAGCTACTAGTGGGGGAGTGGTTCACAAATGGCAATTTTCAGCTTATGAAATGGCTTGAAAATTGCAGAGTAAAATGCTCTTTCTGATGGTGATGAAAAGATCTCATTAAAATAAATAGTAGAGAGCCTCTTTGTTGTGCTTACTGGGAGGACAAGAGGAGCCTAATTCTCCCGCCATGATGTTGTGCATTGGAGGGGAGGGTTGCCTAGGTGTAGGGCCCTTCACTTTGATGAGGCCAAAAGGGTAAGGGATGTCTCTTTAATGACTCAGACTCAAACAAGTTGCAAAATGAATTATATGCAGCTAGGTGTGATGCCTTCAACACTGACAAAACACCACAGTCTATTTCTTTGCCAAGATACGGACACATAAATACAAAAGGCAGCAGGATATTATGACCAACACTGAATGAGAGAATGGGGAAAAAAATGCCCATACAGACTCAAAAATCCTTTTGCAATATTTCAAGTGAAATAGGTGCAAAATATTGTGAAGGGAATGAATAGAGTTGCCTAAATAGGAATCTTTTGCTTGAATGAGGATTTGTAAACTATGCCATGGTATTGTGTAAAAGGGCTTAGACGCTTTGAGGAGGTAGCAGAGAGGACTGTGATGGGAATGAGATTATGTCCACTGCCTCGCCTCTGTGAAACTGAGCCCTTTGTGAGAATACAACGTGGTCATTTTCCACTGAAACAATGCACTCTATAAGCTGACCCACACTTGCTAGGTATGACTCAACACAGGTTAATGACAGCAAAAATGAAAATGGCAGCTCTATTTTGGAGGGAAATGAGTGTGTCGGTGTCTGAAGGAAAAAGAAGAAACAACGGCACGAGTCAGCGGGAGCGCAGAAACAGATGTGGCATTGTTCCCGCCGCAGATTCCAACCCCTGCTCACTCGGCACAGAGAAAAGCAAAGAGAGATCTCCTTTACAACAACAATGATCCTCACTGAATAAGTGACCACTTATTGTGACCCCCCCCCGAACAAAACAAAAATCTAATTTCACTCAAATGCAAGCTGTTACTCTGAAAGCATCTGAATTAGGCCCTTCTCTCACTGTATGCAGCATCGCTGCCTGCATCTCATTAAATTGCTGACACCATTTTATTGTTAAGTGATGAATGAAGGCCATTTATCCTTTATCATCTTCATGCTGTTTGAAAGTAAAGGCTTTGATTGCTGTTGCCATTCGCCTTGTTCTATTCCATCTAAGCAGCACTATTATCTGCTTAATTTTAATTAATTTGGAGCAGACAATAACGTGACAGTCTGGTTCAACATGGAAAATGAACGAGGTCAGGTGCAGAGCTACCCTTTGAGCTGATCTAAAATGACATGTTTCTAGATTTATGGGGATATACAAGGCCTCTGTTCTTCTGTTCCAGCAGGATATCTGTGTTCTATTCAACATGCTGTTGAATCAACAGTAAAAGTTATACTTTTGGTACTATTTTCAGCTAAATAAAAAATAAATAGGGCCTCCACCTTCTAGTTTATTACTCAGTCTCTAGCAAATCTGGATTTAATATCAATTACTGCCATCTACTGGCCAAACTACATAACTGTCCAGTCATATATTTTTAATCCTCGTACAGGAAAAGCCTGGGTGAACTTTTGTCAGGAAGCTCCTTTAACAGGTGAAACTAACAACTATTGTTGGTACATGAAGCCTGTTGGTTCCTGTCCACAAACACTAATCAACGTATCGGTTTTACACCTGGTCATGTTCTTCCACTATGATCAACACACACACACACACACACAGTTTATACTGACCTGCATGCAACTGCAATAACACCGATTAAACCTCTGCTGTCCAGCTGTTTCAGCAAAAACACTGAGCTCTTTTTTTAACAGTAAAAGGCACATTTTTTTGGTCCACAGAGAAACAAATCAAGGAAAAAAGTTTGAAATAGGAAAAGATTCCCATTGCTGGTTATGGTCTTTTGTCACTGACTGTTCCCTCAAGGAGAGTCTAACATTCCCACAGTGGTTTACACAAGTGTTCGCTCTAACGTCATTGTTAGGCATCCAACAGACCACCGCTGCTGCTGGGTGTGTGTGCTTTCATGTTGTCTGTTACTTTGGGCTTATCCTTCTCAGGGTCGCTGGCATAGGACTGAGGTAGGGCGAGAGGCAGGGTACACCTGGACAGGTCGCCAGCCTGTCGCACTGCCAACAGAATCACAACCATTCACACTTCCATTCACACCTATGGGCAATTTAGATAGCCCAATGAACCTAACCCCAGTAAGTGCATGTTTTTGGACTGTGGGAGGACACCCACGCAGACACGGGGAGAACATGCAAACTCCACACAGTGAGAGAGAGGCCGGGCCGAGGCGGAATCGAACCCAGGCCTTCCAGATGGTATTCAGACTGTGAGGCTTCTGAGCTATCATAAACCTGAACATCCTCACTTTCATCCTTCATCATCTCTATCTTCATTCCCTCCATCTTGCTGAGGTTAGCACTAAGCATTCTCTTTCTGAGAAAACACGAATGTGATTTAATCATGGTGGCCAGTATGCATTTGTAGCTGGTAGGCTTTCTGTAACTGTGTCAAAAGGTCCCACAGGTGGGCTAGAACTGGGGGTCTTAGGCAAGGATGCTCCTTTTCCTCAATCTTCAATCCATAACATCTTTCCATGTTTGAATCCTTTATCCATGTCTGTGCTGTGAAACAGACTGTTTCCCTAATCACTCTGGTTGGCAGTAATTAAGAAGGGAAGGTTATAATAGGTTAGTCATTTACACCAGCGCAACCAACAAACCAAAAAATAATCATGTATGCCAAGTATGCCAATTGTTGTTTAGGATTATCATTGTTTTTGTGTCACTGCTTTGAAATACATGCGTCTGCTTTGGAAAAAATTAAGTTAAAGAAGGATTATCCGCTATGCTCTTTCCACTCTTTAAATGTGGGCTCTATTCTCATAGCTGTGATAGAAAAGTCTAAAATTGCCTGAGCTCAAAATCTGCATGTAAATAGTGTGCAAATACTTTGACTGCTTCTGTACTATGAAAGTCAGGCAGTTTTCATAGCGTGAAAATATTGCATGCTTTGATACTGATTCTAAAGAAGTCGTGTGGGAATTTTCTCAGATTTGATTGATTTTATATGGAATGACTAAAAAGAAAGTTTTCTCAAGACTCCATGCATTCCTGTAGAAAAACTAAGTATAGCCTTACTGATTGCATACAAACTAAGAAGGTCCACAGAAGCTAGATGCTGATAGGGAAAAAAAATTCATTTGATTAAAAGATTATCAGCAAGTGTGAGCACCTTTATAAAAGCAGAATTATTTGAAGCGTTTGTTGCGTTGGAGCATTCAGATGTGCTGATACAAAGCAACAATCTTCCCAGGAGTGGATGTCCCATCAAATTCACCGCAGGATCAGACTGTGCAAAGCTCAGAGAAACTGCAAAAAACCTGAGTGAGCGCCAAGGGCGTAGGAATGAGTTTACTATTGGGGGGGACACATATCGGAATATATATATATATATATATATATACATATATATATAGGTTTAACACCCAGGCCTAATATGTATACATCATATATCTTGTATGCTGTCAGCTCTGTTTACAGCATCACCTAACCTGTACAGTAAAAGTTTTCACTCGTTCATTTTAAGACATCAAGCCTGCACCCCCCTCTCCTTTTCCTGTCTCCTTCGTGCTGCTCCTGCATTGCTGCTCCTAAACATGCAAAATGGTTTCAGAGATGAGGTGCAGCTCCTGAGCCTAAAGGTGGCTCATTTTATACTAAACAAGAAAAAAAATCCACTTCCTGCTCA
>VUQK01038559.1:11714-27947 GCA_015106715.1 Bujurquina vittata | reverse complement strand
GATAAGGAAAGGGATGCGTTTGCATCCGTGAAGCATGATCACACTCAAGGTGAAGAGCCCGCCGGAGCACAAATGACTGTTACTCAGGAAATAGTTGGCTACACTGGGGCCGTAGAAGCAGAATGTCTGTTACCTATTGTGCCAGTGAAGGTCAGGGCACCTTTGTGGATCCTGGAAGAACAGCTACTTTCTGTACTGAAGATCTTCACACAAAACTGAATGTGAAAGGACAGCCAACAGAGATTCTGTTGAGTACAATGGAACCTTTAGCACCTAACCATTTTACTGCTCATGAAGGTACAGCCCAACATGCCGCCTGGAGACTTCAACAAGGAGGATCAGTATGCCAGAAAGCAGTGGAGACAAGTACAGTATCTGGCGGATTTATTCTGGACTAGATGGATTCAGGAATACTTACACGCACCCCTCCTACAGGAGCGCCAGAAATGGGTAGGATTAAAAAGAAACTACAAGCCTGGAGATATGGTTCTAGTGGTTGACAGTTCATCCCCTAGAAACACGTGGATGATGGGAAGAATAATCCAAGCTATCCCAGACTCAAGTGGAATAGTACGATGAGTAAAGTTGCAGACCAAACAAACACGGCACCTTCGAAAGACCTATAAATAAGCTGTGTTTACTACAAGAAGCAGTGTGAACCCAAGGAAACAGAATGAAGAAGACGAGCCAAAAAGGGACTGCTGACTTTAACATTGTTTATCTGCTTAAAATATGTTTGAAAATTCATGGCTCTTTATCATATTAGTTTAATGGGTTAACCTTCCTGTTTAACCATTAGGGGCCGGATGTGTAAGAGACACTTTATATGGGGTTTGATCTTGAAGTTTGGTTGGGGTTTGTTGCTCATTTTTAGTTCCTGAATAGTTATAACACAGTGCATAATGATTTAAAAATGTGAATTTGATTGTCGTTAATGCTGCTCGCTTTGATGTGGCCAGCAACGTCAGTTGGGAGGACGGTTAGGAGGGCTCCATTAGGCATAGGAGCATACAGTTTTTCTACCATGTGACTATGTATGATAATTATAAAATAAACGTCTAAAATCGAAACAACTTCTACTGTCATACGTGTCAGGATTAGGTTACTGTGCCTGCAGCCCAGAAGCGACATGGAGAAGACAGGAGAAACGCCGCTACACAATTAATATGATTTTTATAGCACTGATTATGTTAAATTATATGATATCAGTTGCCATTAAATGAGGCATTGACGAAAAGTTACAAATTTGCAGCAACTTTCTGTGCACCACGAACTGACAAACAAATAGGAAGCATGTGACTCATAACTGTACGGGTAACATTTTCATATTAACCTAAGCAGTGAAAAAAAAAAAAAGAATAGGCCGTCAGGACAACAGTATAACCAGTGTTTGTGCCCAGCTGTGGCAGCACACAGGCTAGATTACCATTCAGCTGAATCATCATTAGTTACAATAAAAAACAAAAATAAAAATGAATGACTGTTTGAGAATGCCATTGCACACTAGCACTATAGTTGGAGAGTGTCAACTATTATGTCACTATATGTCAAAGATTTTTTGTAACTCCAACCCATCTTAGTAAATTTCTAGACTGGTGTCTATGGTTTTAGCTCATATTTTAATCACAACCTCTGAATAAAAATGCTTGCTCACAGTACTTCTGTGTGGCTGCATGACAAACCCCCACCAGAGCGGTTTCTACTACAGGCTGCAAGCCACAAAGAAACATTTGGGAAATCAGCGTACGGCTTGAAGCATGTTGTCACATTTTCATTTAAAGCTGGAATTTTCAAAAAGTATCATTTCAATCATAAAACCACCCCTTAAAGTAATTATCCACACCCTCCCCGTTGTAGAACTGCCAAATGAGTCACAGCTCGAAATATCAAAGCGCATTAGTAGTAAAGTGTACACTTAAATGTGAGATTAAAGAGCTCTTCTATAGAAGAGAAACAGATTAGGAATTAAGCAGAAGAGATTTCAGATAGCAACACAATCCTAAGCAGTTCATCCACAGTTTACAGTTTTGATATTTCAATGAGCTGACAGTTTGCATTAAAGTCATTGTGCAGCCCATGTTTGAAAGTTTAAACGTTATGCAGGGACTTTGGATTTTTAAGTAAAATGGATGTGAGATTATGGTGCCTTGAGTCAGAACTGTTGACCAGCTTGTTGACATTAGAGCTCATCTGTCAGGACATTACTGCCATCTAGTGTTAAATCACATAAAGAGCTGGATAATTTCAAATACTAATTGTACACATTTCACTTCTGAGTCTTCTTTTGGAATTCAGATTCTCCATTTTGCAGTAATCTAATATGATTATTTCTTGTACTTTCTTTAGATGACTGTGGTGTCCCCATGCACTCACAACCTGATGGATAGCGCTCACCCTCAAACTGTGCTTAGCAAGCTTAATGAACAGCGCTTACAGGGCCTCTTCTGTGATGTTACCATTGTAGTGGAGGATGTAAAGTTTCGGGCCCACAAGAACATCTTGGCAGCCTGCAGCGGGTACTTCAGGAACGCTCTGACGACTTCTGAGCCATGGAGCTCTGGCCAGGTGCTGGAGCTGATGGACCTGAAGTCTGAAGTGTTTGCTTGTATCCTCAACTTTATTTACTGCTCAAAGGTGACATCATCTGGTGCAGAGGACACAAAGGGTCTAGTAGCAGCTGGAAAAAGACTTGGAATTCCTTTTTTAGAGAAGCTGGGAGAACAAGAGAGGCAGGATGAATGTGTTAAACCAGCAGACTCTTGCACAGCCCCAGTGTTTGAAAAAGTAAAGAAGGCAGCTCTTGGGGCTGAGGAGGTAGATAGTACCAGAGGGCCACGCATCACCAATGCATTCTCAATCACTGAAGTGTGTCCTGGGAACAATCCTTTCACCCCTCTGGATCCAGCAAGTGGAGAGAGGCAGTCACCGGGTGCAGGTCAGCTCCCATCAAGTTGTTCTACAACATCCTGCTTCAATGGGAACAATGAGACAACCCATGCTCTCTCCGAACACTCATATGCAGTATGCAAATCCACTGAAAGCAAAGATAGCAGTCAGTGTGACAACAAGAAGGTCTGTAAGCCAGCTGTATCACAGCCAAAGCAACTCATTTACAGGAATGTAGGGCCGCTTAAAAAGCGCCACAAGTTGAGAAGCATTTTGGGTAAAAGCATACTTCCGACACCAGCCGAACCAGAAACGAATGAACCAAATACAGTGACCCCCACATTTACTGATGCCATTACTGCAACACCTCTTGCAGTTATGACGCCACCACCGCTTTTTTCAGAGGTGGAAAAAAACATAGACACGGGCCTACCTATGGCCACAGACAATGGTCAAATGGAGCTGGATCCTCCAACCCTTTCTCCTCAGACAGAGGACAGTATATCAATCTATGGCTGTGAGCAGTGTCCGGAGATATTCACAAATAAAGCTCTTCTCACCATTCACTCAGAGGTACATAAAAAGCGTTTTGTTAGTCATTTGTTTTGCAAGTTTTGCCACAGGAAGTTTATACACCTCAAGCGGCTGCGCAACCATGAGCAGATCTGTCCTAAGGCTGTGAGAAGCTCACCTAAATTAGATGCCAGGGATACATCAGCCCAAGAAGTGGAGTACCATTCAGACGAAAGATCAGAAATGGAAACTGACACGCCGCAGCCTCCTCCAGTCGACCTCCCTAGCCCTTACACCCCAGAACCCCTTCAAGTGGACCAATCAGAGTCTCCACAGGATGAGAAGCCAGCAAAGGCAGGTGGTTGTCAAAGGAGATATAACTGCAGTGTGTGTAAACGGGTCTACGTCACCCTATCCAGTCTAAAGCGGCATGAGAATGTACATTCCTGGCAGAGGGCCTACCCTTGTCATTACTGTAATAAAGTATTTGCCCTGGCAGAGTATCGTACTAAGCATGAAATCTGGCACACAGGTGAACGCCGCTATCAGTGCATTTTCTGCCTGGAGACATTCATGACATATTATATCTTGAAGAACCATCAGAAGTCCTTTCATGGCATTGATCCCAGTCTGTCTGTTAAGAAAAAGTCTGCCAATGGTGGGCTTAAATCCAATATTTATCCACTCAAACTCTACAGGCTTCTGCCCATGAAGTTTAGAAAGAGACAATACAAGACATACAGTCAGACATATTCAGAGAGAGCTGAGAGAGACGATCAGTCTGCAGTAGACAAGAACTCTGTTGTCCCTCAAATTGAAGAAAATGTTCTCATCGGCCACCCTGACACTGCTTCATTCCCTCTGACATTCATGGCAACGACAAAGATGGTTTCACCTGTCATGCCGCGCATCAACTTTGACAAGCCATGTGACCAAGATATTGACCAAAATTTTAGCAGTGAGTTGGAAATTCAGGGGGGCAGAAGAAAAGAGGCAGAAAACAGAGGTCCGCCCTTCCTTAACTATGACACTTCCTTTTCTGTGCAAACCAATGCAGAATGTCCCACAGAAGACAACCCTTCTTTGTTATTTAACTCAGAGCACATCAGTCATAATGTGCCATTCTTAAACTCCTTGCACACTGTTAAAAAATTGGGTGAGCTTTCAGCGTCTGCAAAAAGAGTTGAGGATATGACCAAGGAGATACTTCAATCACACGCAGAGAATTTGCTGTGTGATAAAACATTGGGTGGAAAAACAGAAACGTATATTGCTAAGCCAGCATGCCCGGGTCCATCTGTGGACGGTGATGCCATGCCACTGTGTCAGATAACAGTAAAAATTGGCAATGAAGCCATTATCCGTCGCCAAATCAAAGGATCAAAACTATTTCCCAGAAAAAAACGGAGAATTCGAGAACTGAGTGGGGAGCAGAACCCAAGCCAGTGTCCTCCAACAAGGGAAGACTCAGAGAGCCCCAGGCTCCGTCTCAGAGCAGACGTCACTGCCACCAGACAGCCAGAGACATACGAAGATCTGTCTGATTGCGAGACAGCAGATAAGCTTTGGCGCCCGTACTATTCCTATAAAGCTAAAAAGAAAAGGAAGAAGCTCAGATATAAGCACAGAAAAGCTATGTTTCACCATTTTTCTGAAACACCCATAGACAGAACTGCTGCTAGTGAGGCTCACCTGGAAAGAAGTAGTTGGCTGAGAGAGGAGAGCATCTCGGTGAGTAGTACAAGGGTGAAGCACAGCGTTAGCAGGAACTGCAGCCCGAGGGCCACATACAACTGCGAGATCTGTGACAGCTCTTTTATCACAGAGACTGGTCTGAGAGCTCATGTAATTGGCTCTCACCCCTGTTTTTGTCGGACCTGTGGTAAACAAGGCCCCCCCGGTGAGGCACCTGCTGGTGGTGATTACATCTGCAGCAGCTGTATGGAAAATGGCTCTTGCTTTGATAACACACCCCAGAGCCCCAACCGAGAGAAAAGGTACCGCTGCTCCTTCTGCCCCCAGCGCTTTCTCTACCTTGCCACCAAGAAAAGCCACGAGAAAAAACACAAGGAGGCAAATGAGGAGGGATACAACTCCGATGACTTCACACCATGTTCAAAATATTTGGCGCACCAGAGCGAAGATGACAGACAAGCAACCGTCAAAACAGAAGACACTGACAATCACGGGGATACTAACATAAAGCACGAAAGAGTGGAAGGAGAAAATTTTTCCACTGATAAGAATCAGCCTAAAACTGAGGAGAAAACTGCCTTTATGACTCTCTACCAAGATGTGTCATATTCCAGCATTAAAAGTCCATTATCACCTTGCACTGACCCACTGTTTTCCCTGACACCATCAAAGGTGAAACTCAAAATAGCAAAAAAGAGGATAAATGCACAGCATTCAAGTCACCTTGTTTCAAAAGGCCAAGCCTGTGACAGAGACATTGACAGCAACACAGATACTGTGATGGGACCAAGAACAAACAGTCACAGTGAACTATTTAGAAGGAATGACTCTGAATCAAGAGGTGCCCACATTTCCATGCACAAGCCAGAGAAATGGGTGTGCAAAGACGAGCCGTTTTATTAAACGTCCTTAAGGACTGGAACCAGCTATAGACAAAAGAAGCATAAGCAATTTGGTTAGTGAATGTAAGATTTGCAATACTGTATTTGCAGCTTAGCTCAACAAAGTGTTTGAAGGGACAGTAAACAGTTAATATGATGATCTAATATCCATGTAATCTCTCCCCTCCTAAACCAGACTCAGTGATTTTTTTCAACTCAAGGCAGAAGATGATTTTGTTGCATAATATAGGACCTCCTGACACAGACTGTATTTTGTCCATTGTCTATGCATGTAAGGTAGACTCAGTGACATAACAGAAAGCTCATGAAAAGAAAAAAAATACTGACCTAACCTGTTTGATGTTTCTTCAACTGGTGTGCAATATCAGAGCAGCGCAACAAAGTACTGGAAAAAGTGAAAATCTGCCTTGTCTTCACTTTTCTAAGCCTGAAGAGAACCACATGAATTTTCTGACTGTCACCTTTCTGAATCTCCCTGTCAGCTAGCTGGGCATGGCGAGTTGCACTTTATAGGTAGACTATGCTAATTTGTTCATTCAATACTTTGATAAGTCAATTTCAATTTGAAGCACCACTGATGTTATTCTAACTTTGAATTAAAGTCATTGCAACACTGAGATTACAGTTAATACTTTTGTGTGTTTAATATGTATAAAACATGTTAAACTATTTAAATAAATATTGTTGATATTCTAAACCGTCACATCCTGTCCTGCTTTAGCCAAAGTTGTGATAAAGGCTTCAATATTATTTCACAGGATAACCGACACCTCACACTAACACTTTGTGAAACTCATTATAACCAAACTGTTAGAGAAACATCATGTTAAAGTGTAGTGGGTGTTTTTTAGGCCAAGCATTTTAAACAGCAAGATTTAAGAAGGCATACTGATTCAAAACCTGTTCAGTGAGCCACAAGGTGGTTATGCACTCCTCCTGGGCCCTTAAGGCCCTGCAGACCATCTGAAAAGTTCATTCCCTCTTTCTTGCACACAAACTGCATCTGTTTTTAAGAGTTTGGGCTCAAAATACAGTTTCCAGATGTGTATAAATTCCTTGCTTCATTTTAGGTCTAAGGAACTGCTCAACACACCAATAATAAACTAGGTAACACTGCTGCTTCACGTAGCGTAATCTGTCATTTAATGAGGAAAAGGTAACAAACAATCTAATATCTAATATGAGGGGAATTTTCATTCTTCTTTTCATTTTTAATCTGTAAGCATTGCTGCTTATAACATTGGTAATAGACATAATTTTACAGATGTCTATTATAAATGTGCTGAAATCTGGCATTTTTACATTTTATATTTTCTTACACTGATGCCATTAAAATGCAAGAGGGAAAGAAAGAAAGGAAGAACAGGAGCTGCCTTCTGCTGCTCCCTTCTTCACAAGGGATCATCAAAGCAGGTAGCTCGGCATGTTGGATTTTTTTTTTAACACCGGATGTCCTTCTTGACACAACCCCAGAGAGATTTGTGTCTTCCTGGGATAGAACCAGGGATATGTTGTTGTTCGGCAAATGTGTAAACCACTACACCATGGAAGGAAAAAAATGAAGAAAGTATCTAGGAATAACTTCAGTGTTCACCTGAAGAGGGCTCATTATATTACGCAATAGCTACATGGATTGCTGTGGTAATTAAATATGAGATCAATCTAGCATGCATTGAATATAATCATTAGTGGTCTTATACAGTTTTCTGATCATGTATAACGCAAGACAAAGACATTTTTGTGTTATTTAGAGACAGAAAATTCCCAGAAATGGCCATACCTGAACTATTATATTTTTAAAAAATGAATATTTTAAGTCTTAATGTCACTAAACTGAGAAACGTTTGACAGACTGTGCAACTGGGAAGCTACTGTCACACTCTGAGTTAAAACTGCAGATGCAACAATGAACAAAGAAAAACATTTAGGTCGACTCAGATGTTATAACTTTATATGTGTTGAGAATAAATATGTGTTGTTTAGAAGCTGCATACCTGACAGCTTTCAGGCTCCATGCTACTACCAGTTGACGATGACACCCAACAAAAAAGCTGCGCCACCTTGAAAGAGGAAGAGAACAAAGAGTGTGTGCGTTTTCATTGGGAATTGGGAAAAACAATGCACGCTGAACTGTGTATTTTGATTAATGGACTAATGCATTATCTTGCAATAACATAGAGTAGTTAATAAAACCATATTGATCATATTATGTACGTTTTAATTAACTGTTTTGCATATAAAATGCATAAATACGCAAAGGAGGTATGACACGCCTACAAACAGGGATAAATATTTGCTCGGCAACATACTCATAAAGCAGTAATGCAATCATTTAGTGCGCAACCATCCCCGGGTTAATGCTTTCGAGCTTTGGGGTTCCTGTTTGAAAGCGTGTTCAAAATAAAAGCGTTTGAGTCAGTGTGTGCCCCCGGGAAATGAGTTTTATCCAGGGCAGAGGTAGCTAACTCATTCATACCCGGTGACACATTTATACCTCTCACAGAAGCGCGCAGCAGCGGGCAGGGTTAACTTAAAGCGCCGGTGTCCAAGATTAGCTAAGCTAAGCTAGCTCCACAAGTCAAAGTATTGTGTTCTCCGAAAGCATTATGGTTGCATAATGAATGACACCCCACGCGCACACACACAAACACACACACATAGAGAGACAGAGATAGAGAGAGAGAGAGAGAGAGACCGAAAGAGAGAGCGAGAGAGAGACCTTAAATCCCTTTTAAAACTCCTACCACACTGCAGCGCCAGCCAAAGGAAGCGGCTCGACTTTAGAGGAAGCTCCAAACATTTGAAGGCTGGAGCGTGTCTGCGGGACCTGACGTGACGCGGTAGTGGGACTGGCTTTTCTCCGCTCTGCCTGCATTCATAAACGGATATGATAAACCAGCTCTGAATGCACCGGAGCAACGACAAAAGTCAGCTCTGACCATGGCGGAAGAGGACGACGCTAAGATTCGGATTTTACAGAGCCTGCGGGGTAAAATATGTAAGTGAACCGACGTTTTCAGAGCCACACAGAGGAGGAGGAGGTGAGGGGGGGAAGAGAGGTCGAGAGCGGCGAGACGGAGACCTGGAGGGGCGCGGCGTGCTATCGACAGTCGACAGAGTGAAGGCAGAGACGGGCAGCTCATCTGGTCCGTCTGCTGGCTGGTGCCTAACGTCAAGATAGCCTAGCATGCTAGCAGAGGCTACTAGCTTGTTGTGAACGCATTCATTCATCGCGCAGCGCCTCATCGCCACCATTTAATACCCGGAGCCTGTTAGAAATTGTGGCTCTTTTTTTTTGTTGCTTTCAGCTTTAAGCAAAGTAAAATCAACGTCCGGCTAGCTACTACCACCAGCCTTCTTCAGCCAATCATCACTAAAGCTAAGCCCATTCAGATATTCTCGCTGCAGGCACCTCGCCAGTCGGGCAACTCGGCTAAATGTTAGCAGATAACATTATTTCCAGCGACAGCACAGAGTTTAAACGGTAGCGTATATCGGATTAATGCTCGGCCCTTTTAAAGTTTAGCGTTAGTTGCTCATTTTTAACCGGACATCTACCATACTTAACTGGTAATCACTAAGGTGTTTACCAGTTGTTAAGAGGTGTTAAGAGTCAGATATGTCTTTTTTAAACAAAGCAGATCTTTTCTGTTTGAAATGAGGCCACTCGTCACAAAATAAATTATCATCTAATGACTGACTCG
The DNA here is from genome assembly GCA_015106715.1 of Bujurquina vittata. Taxonomy (NCBI): domain Eukaryota; kingdom Metazoa; phylum Chordata; class Actinopteri; order Cichliformes; family Cichlidae; genus Bujurquina; species Bujurquina vittata. The sequence continues at coordinate 18,247 of VUQK01038559.1, read as the reverse complement.
AAAATAGATGCTTGTTCTTTTTTTTTCTGAAGTAAAATCGTAGTTACAAAATGTCACAATCATCTTTTGTCAAATCGGAAACACTGACTTTAAAGCTGAGGCTCAGAGCCTTCATCCTCCCGGTGTGGGCTACCTCCCTGATGGCTTTGTCATTTTTGTTTTTTGTCAAAATAAATAATTATGTTTATGTATATGGCTTTTCCATTAAATGTTTAAGCCCCCCACTGAAATTTTAACGTTACGCAAGTGGATCCGTTCCTCATAACTTAGTTTTACTTACAGATCAGATGTGGCGCAGGAGATTTGCTTATTTTCACTTTTAATACCCATTCATTCGCCTTCATCTACTTCTGCGCCATCCTATTTGTCTTCATCTTTCAGTTTGTGTTTAGTTTATTTAACTGGTGGCACTGCTTCCATAACTCATCATGGTGAAATCATGATTTGTATTTAATTGCAATATTTATCAGTATTACTGAAAATATGCGCTCATTCTTATTAATAGCCTCTTGAGACGTATTTTGTGTTTCCAAATTAGCAGTAGACACTCATGAGTAGTGGTGTAATTGGTATGTGTTTACTGTAAGGTGAATATAGGCCAACTACCATTTAATGCATGTATTGCTAGGAACACAATAGGAAGACAAATGTCAGTTTCACTACTATGAATTAATGAAAAAACAGTAAGCAGAACAAAATAGAGGAACTATCATGGCATGTAACTCACTTTGCAGTCTTGCGAAACTCCATTCTTCCTCGTTCACACTTTGTCCTTTTTCCTTTAGCCACTTCAGTGGAGGTGGCATTGTGTGAAGATGTATTTTTTTATAGCAATGTTTTTTTTTCTTTGTTTTTTTAATGGCCACTGTACTTTTTGTGTGTCCTTGTTTGAGGAATTTTCTGACTAAAAATTCTAAGGCTTACTCTCTTTCCTTAGGTTGTGGGTTTTCTGTGTGTTTTTGTTTTTTGTTGTTGTTTTCACATGGTGAAGCACTTCTGTTGTTGTGGAAATGTTTGGAAGAGCAAAGATGGAAGGTTAAATTATGCCTTTTGTGTTTTTGTCTTTTTGTATATGTGTTTCCTTTCTCTATTCCCACCAGGACATCCTTGTCCAAGTTTAGTGACAGCTTGACTGTTGTCCCTGGTCATTCCTAAGATTAGACACACAATGTTATTAATAGCTTGTTTAAAAGCTGATTCCACTAGTGGCTTTTCTTAATTGGGTCCCTACCTGGGCTTAAGGTACCGATCAGCAGCTAGAAAGCTCATTTAGACCATCATGGCTCCTCTAATCTAATAAATAGTCTAAAACAGTTTCATTGTGAACTTGTTGATAGTGCTGTGTTTTGGTAACAGTTAGCTGTTCTGACAATCAGCTTTACCCTATCTGATGCAGATTTTGTGTATTGTTTGCTTGTGTTGCAACAAAACTCCATGATATATGTAATCTGAGCCTGCCTGAAATGATATGGAAGTAGTGCATTACAAAGGTGTTTGTCATTTGTGAATCAGCGCTGTGCTGTCACCATTGGTTCAGCTGAGGAAGTCAATGTTTCATGTTTTTAACCACATATGAGCCTCAAGTCTACTTCAGCTACATCCGCTCTGCAGCAACTGGCAGGAGTCTGTGTCCCCCAAATGAACATAGGGATGTTGAACATCAAAGCAAATTTTAAAAGTGTACCCAAAACGACTGCAGTCATAAATCTTATGCTGTAGTAAGTCAAATAGATAAAATTACCTCACTTTTATGTAAACATAACTAATCTTTCTTTTTTTTCCTCATTTATTAAAAGTAGCTACTAAATTATAAGCCTCTACCTTTTTTATTTTAAAATTGATAATTTGTTTTCTGTTTAAAGTTATGAAAAGGCTGCTTTTATTTTGATGGTGCCAGGATGCTAACGATGGTCTCCTATTGTTGCAGGTGAAGCTAAGAACCTGGGTTCTGTCTCAGGTCCAAACCGACAAAGGGATCTTTGTACCTTTTGCACCATAAGTCTGGATCAGGAAGAGGTGTTCCGCACCAAGGTGTTTGACAAGAGCGTCTGGTAAGCACGATAATCTTGTACTAATATGTTGATTACAGCTGCAAATCCCAACACCTTACTGCCTTTTTCCAGTTAGGGTTGCAGCTTTGACACCTGTTGCTGTGTTGTGAAGCTCTGATTATGTCAAACATTACTTGTATTAGACTCATAAATATTAGTTACACATGCATACTTTGGTTAAAGGCAGCTTTACATAATCATTAAGGATACGTAAAAGTCGTGGTGGGGGATGGCTGAATGTTAAGTCAACTGGACAAGCTAAAGGAACATTTGATGGCATTGTGGAATTTTTTTCTTTGTTCTAATGTAGAGCACAGATTAGCTTTTTGTTTCTAGTCCACAATGGTGTTAAAACATTGTAGATATTTAATGAAGTTTTATTGATAAGAACTGTCTGTGTTGTTTTTAGAATTAGGATCACAGTACCTGGAAAATTGTGTGCTCTTATAAATGAAGAGTAATAAAAAGATGTGAACTAGTAGAAGTTCAAAGTGTGAAAATGCTGATGGTAAATACTACATTAACTCATGCATACTGGTAGGGTAGTCAACTAAAAAGTTGTTTGTTGGTCAATGCAGCACTTCAAAATTGCAACTTTTTACTGAGAAAACGTTGCCCTGTCTTTTGCAAGTAATGCTGGCTATACCAGAAATGAAACATCGATCTGTCTATATTGAGGCAGAGGTTTGTTGTGTTGTTTGTGATGTGCCCCCCTCACTGTAATCCTTTGAACTTAGAAATAAAAATATTTTCTTTGGTTCGAGATGTGTAGCATAAAATTCCTTTTTATCAAGTTAAAAATGCTTCAAATCCTGTGATTTGCTTCTCTTCTTCATCTACTGTGTATCATTAAATACTGGATACTGCTTGGTTGATTTGTGCTCATTTGATGCCCATATTTTACTTCATAACATTAGTGTCCTTGAAATGAAGACTGAGATATTCAAAATTATTTTGGGGGACAATTTTAATTATTCAGCTATGGTCTTATAAATTTATTGGTGAATACCAGCCATGTATACAAATTGGGGAAAATGTTTTGACTGCTTAACTTATGAGCAACTATTCTTCTGGATGCACAGACTAAAGGTTTTAAGAACATTGCATTTGGCTGCTGCTATTTTTTTCTACATTTTCTGTTTTGTTTTAAAAAAAATTAATAACAAAAAAAATTTAAATATCCTTTTGATTTTAAATTTCATGTGGACACAGTCATTCTAAACTCTTAACCCTTTTCTATTTGATGTATGCCTTTCATGGATGAAATGCAGTCTTTCCAATACTTAGAAACTGTTGATATGTGACTCAGAGATGTGTGTGGGTGTGTGTGTGGGTGTGTGTGTGTTGGGTCCCCTTTAAGCTGGGAAATGTTATGGGATTCTGGTTGAAATTGGATATTATGCCATAGTTACATGTTCACAACCAGTTCAGAGAAAGGCGTGACGATTAGGGGACTTTTTTTTTCTATATTTTACTTTAAACATAATCCTGCCCTTTTTAGTTATTTCACAACTACTCTTTATTCCTCTCTTGGCTTTTTGGTGCCGTTTTAGTGGCTTCTTCCTTTCTGTCACTCTCAACTACACAAGCCCACTGTTTATTACATCCTTATCTATAAGGGTATGCGCCCTGTTTGACTCATGCCAGTTGTATGTGTTCCTGTCTTCAGGTTTTAAAGACTATGATTGCTCTAATTTGTGGTCAAGTGGCTTTCTCACTTTACTTGGAAACCAGGATGACAGCAGAGACAAGTGGGTGTATGTACAGATTGGTGGGTTACGGTAAATAGTTCTCTGTAATGTTAAGGAAGATATGTGGGTGTAAATTGGATGTGCTGGCCAAGCCCCAGGTTGAAGTAACAGGCAAGATTGCATCATTCAGGATGCAATAATGGGCTATGTGGAGTTTGCATGTTCTCCGTGTGTGTGTTTTCTTGGTATTCTGGCTTCCTCCCACGGTACAAACTGGTTAATTGTTGATTTTTATATATATATTTATTTTTGAAGTGGCTGTGCATAAGTGTGTATTATCCCTTTGATAACTTAGGTACACTCTGGACAAGCTCCTATCTTGCCCTTTGATATCTGGGATGGGCTCCAGTTCCACCATCCACTTGAGTTAAATAAGCAGCTAAGAAAATGGAAAAAATGAAAAGATTCATAATTTGTCCAGGGAAGCTACATAGCCAGGCTCGCTCATTACATTAATAAATATTAACAGTCTACATCTAATTTCCAGATCATTTTTTAATGGAGTAAATGTAATTGTAAATTTAATTTATTAAAACTTAAAGTACCAGTCAAAAGTTTGGACAGACCTTGAGTGGTATTATAAATAAACCAATAAGGATTTGTATTTTATAATTACCCTATCTGTACATCAAGCAAGTGTATAAATACTGAGTTGTTTAAATGCCACCTGTCCCTTACTGTGATATTGCATTGTCTTTTTTTTTTTCTTCCTACCTTTGCACAACCCTCAAAGCTCTGTGAGCTTCACGCTCTGTAAATCTAAAAGAGAAGGATTTCACTTTTACTTGAACATGTGGACAATTTATCCAGCTAAGTCCTGCTCAGTCTGTTTCGGGACAGGTGGGTCATCTCCGGGCAGCACGTATAATCAAAGTAGTACTTAACCTACAGTTGACTAGCTATCTGGCTCACAGTCTCGGTCATGAGGTGACTGAGTGGCACAGATGCTTGGACCTTCTGTCTTTCACCCATATTCATGTGCTGAAAGGAAGAATTTGGCCACAACTGTAACAGTGACTATGTTTAACTGTTTGTGTGATTTCTGTGCAGTGTTCTAGAAGACTTTCCAAGGTGTACTTGACCTCTTGTAATGGAATGGATGGTGCAGAATACACTACTGTGCAAAAGTTTCTTGATCCACAACTTCTTTATATTTTGCTAGAAAAATGGCAAATATGTGTAGTGATTTGTTGAAACATATGTAAATAGAGAAATGTAGTGTATATATAAAGGAAAAACAGAGTTTGTATAATTCAAACATGTTTGAAAGTCAATATTTGATATGGCTACCTTTTATTCTTTAATGCAGCCCAAACTCTCATCTCACTGTCTTTCACCCAGTTTTATGTGTTGAGAGGAAAAGATTTGACCACAGCTGTAACAGTGACTATGTTAATAGTCTGTGTGATTCTTTCTTTTGTCCTCCGCTTGTCAGGTTTGCTCAATTTTTTTTTTATTTTTTGCCTAATAGTTCTCTGGGAACCACTTTACTGATGCAAGAATACAATTTTGTTATATTGTTATATTTGTTAAATTGTGTTATCATTGGCATCTTCGGTAGATTCAGCTAAAGAAATGGAAACAACGTGAAGTGTTATATACAATTTAAAATAGGTGCTTTGTTATGTTACCTGTTATGTGTAGATAGAACACTCGTTTATATCTTGAGGTAGATGTCCTTTTTTATGCTTGAATGAGTTGTAAGTCAATGTTCTGTGGCTTAACATACAAAAAACATTCCTCTGAAGTGGTCAGTTACAAGGACTGGATTCAAAATGAGTGAAGTCACTTGTGCACAGTATCGTATTTCTTTGATTGTATAACATAGCATAGCAAGTACATCCAGAATTGTTTCTAAAATACTCAGTCGATAATGACTGTTCCGCACGCATTTATATCAGCCAAACCTCTTCACAGATATTTTATTCTCACAAAATTACTTTGCTGGAAGTAAATATATCACACAGTTTTTGCATTCCTTTTTTAAATTTAATTTATAGAAGGCACATAAATATAATGTGTGAGATTTAATAGACTGTGTTTTTATAGCATATTGCATACTGAGGAAATCAGAAGAAAGCTGGTGAAAGTGACAGATTTAAAGCTACAAGATATCAAGAACATTCCCCTCAGCCATAATGAGTCATAAGGGCACCCTGTGTTGTCCACCTTCTGCTCAACCAGTTCATTTCCAGTTATTTAACAAATCCTGACAGTGCTTAGGATAGCAACATGATATTTATTACTTTTACGCCCTAACACAATACTGTGGTTATTTATTAATTGCTCATTATTAAAACTGATACATAATCTAGAAACATAAATGCTGCCCTATGTCAAAATAACACCCTCATTGTTGGCTAAAACATAACAGCAGTATGTTACAAGATGGATTAAATTTTTTGAGCTTGTGATTTGACATGGAAATGGATCAGATGAATGGCAAACATATGTACACTTGCTGGATAAAGAAATAATAGAGCCAGGATTTACTTACCATCTGTGCTGTTGTAGTTTCTGGAGGAGTAAACTTGGATAATGAACATATCTTCATGCTAAAAATATAGATTTTTTAAAATATAGATTTGTTTGCACTGTTAGAAAGCAAAATATATGATATTGACAACTAAGGATGCATCAGTGTAATCTTTTCAGTTCCAATGCCAATAATGAGTTTGGATCCAATACAGTCTTTAAAAAAAAAAAAAAAAAATTAAACCTTTTTTATTTT
>VUQK01038559.1:0-11694 GCA_015106715.1 Bujurquina vittata | reverse complement strand
ATATATAATATTGACAAAAAAGGATGCATAAGTTTAATCTTTTCAGTTACAAAGAAAAAAAAGAGTTTGGATCAAATACAGTTTTTAAAAAAAAAAAAAAAAAATTATACCGTCTTTAGTATCTTGTCCTCAGTTCTATTTTACTGAGTGTTCCTCTCCCCACAAACACTGGGCCAATGAGAGATGTGTCAAATGATCCTAATGTAATGTGCAATAAAATCTTTACAAGAACTTTTAAAAGTATCATAACAGGAAATGGAAAGTAGTGTTGAGGGTTTTTTGTTTGTTTGTTTGTTTTGTAGTTGTAGTTCTCACTGTAGATGACTGCTGGAAAATCTAAAATAGCTCCAAACTGCTGACTCTTTATTTTTCTGTCCATCACGCTGCTAATTCTTTGTCTATCACAGTATAGCCTCCAGGTCTAACAATGTATTAGTGCTGATCTGTGACGTAGTAAACATTAATATAGAATACCCAGAACTCAATAGGTCAGCCTGTGGTTGCATATACCAGTGCAGCTATTCCAGTCAGTGTTGGACCTGTAGCTGGTGTTAGGTTTGTGCATTCCTTTGGACAATTTGTACTTATTTTAACATTTTAATGTGCAACATTTCTGCATTATAATGATGTCAAACTGCATCTGTAGTTATTTTGAAACCCTTAGTGGCAAGAATTACATACTGTGCATTTAACCCTGTAAAGCATGAACCATGAAATAATTGCCAGAAAATTCTGTTATAATTTGTATCCCATTTGCTACATCCGGCATTTTTGTCTCCAGTTTAGTGCTCAAAAACTTATTGTTCAATTTATTTTGTTTTTTGCAGGGAGAAAAAAATAACACTGCCAATGTCTCAAAAACTAATGTATCAAATATGATACACTTTACAGGGTTAAATGAGTTTTATTTTTTTAGACTCAGTGAAGCACACACACATATTTTGATTCATTGTAAAAAAGAAAGTACATCCCCTTTCAATTCTAAGGTTTTAAATATGAAGACATAATAAAAATAATCTGGCCCTTAGCAGGTTTTAAAATTGGGTAAATGCAAACTCAGGTGAACTACAAAACATGGTGTAGTACACTGTGTGATTATTTAACAAAAACTAAGCCAAAATGCAGAAACAGTGTGTAGAAAAACTAAGCACACCCAATGGTTCAATAGCTTGAAGAACCACAGTAGCAGCAGTAAGTTGAAGTAATTATTTTCTCTATTTTTTTTATCAGTTTTTCAGAAAATTATTGCACCCACTGTTTACAGCATTGCTTCAGTTCATTAAGGTTTTCGGGGGTGTTCATTTATGTACAGGTCTGATAAGCATTTCAATCAAGTAGGCGTCTAGACTTAAACTGGACCATTGCAACACCCTGACTCTCTTTCAGCCATTCTGTTGTAGATTTGTTGCTGTTCTTGGTTTCATTGTCGGTTGCATGAGCTAGTTTCAGCCAAGCTTTAGCTATTGGACAGTTGGCCCCATATTTGACTCTACAATACTTTGGTATACAGAGGAGTTCATGGTCTACTTTGGTATACAGAGGAGTTCATGGTCGACTCAATGTCTGCAAGGTGTCTGGGTACGGTGGCTGCAGAAAGAGCTGAAGTCATCACCCCTCCACCACTGTGCTCGATAGTGGGTATAAGGTGTCGATATGTTGTGTCACATTCTTTTTAGAGAGAAGAGGCTTTCTCCTGTCAACATTAACTATAACATTTGACAAGCTAACTGAGATGTCACTCGGGTTTCTAACCCTTCCTAGGATTAAAAGGCCATCTTTCAGTTGCGTTAGAGAGGCAACAGATGCTTCTTTGAGATTGTTGCTTATGTCTTTTTTTTTCCTTTAGTATTGTGTTAACACACACCTGAATGCTCCATACCTTCAAACTGCCAAAATATCAGCTTTTTTTAGACGTACTTATGGTTGCTGATGATCAGTTAATTAAGTGCATTTGATTGAATGCTACTTACCCTCTTAATTCCAATGGAAGCAGTAAGGGTGTATTTAGCTTATCACAAATTGCTTAATTTTTGTTTATTTTACAATTTAGTGTGTCATATATATGTCCTATGTTGCAATTCATCTGAGGTTGAATTTACCTAATTTTAAGATCTGCTAAGGACTAGGTTATTTTTCACTAGGTTCTGATACATGAAGCTTTAGACTGAAAGAGGTATACTTTCTTTTTACAATGATTGTTACAACCTACTTAGTTTTGGCTATGGTACATATATAGGTAGTATAGCCACTAAGTAGGTCAGTTTACCACAGAGTACATAAAACCTTTACCACCTATTATGCCCATTCTTGCTAGCTCCTTTTGCTACTAAAAGAGATAACCTTTTTGACTAATTAGACCTTTTCCTTTATTTTACAGCCCTTTCTATGGCGAGGACTTCTACTTTGAGATCCCACGCCCATTTCAGTGTTTATCCTTCTATGTTTATGCCAAGAGTGTTTTCCAAAGGGACCTACCTGTTGGTAAGTAACAATTTAAAAAAAGGCAAGCAAATATATTTTTTCATCTCAATGGATGTGTTGAACTTTAGTGTGTGTGTGTGTGTGTCTGTGTGCGTGCGTGCGTGGTGTTTTGTCTTTTAGGCAAGGTGTCAATCCGGAAGGATGACCTATGTAAATACAATGGGAAGGAGCACTGGTTTAGCCTTCAAACAGTAGATCCTAACTCAGAAGTCCAGGTAATTTCTAGGAAACTTGATGATTCACAAATGTCATGTGCAAAATTTGCTGTACATCTCGTCCTTTTTTCCTGTAGCGTTACTTGTATAACATAAAGTTCCACTCACTTTGCCATCAGCATTCCAGTTAATGATGATAGGCTTTTACGGCTCACAATAACCCAACATAGCGAGCAGGAAATCTGCTTGCACGTAGTCAATTTTGCATACAGATAAGATCATTTCCATGTCAAAATAAGGTTTAATAGCCTTACAAACGCAACTCTTCTCACTCACAGCCCTAAGGGTATCACCAGCCCGTGCTCAAAAACACGCTGCCCCAGTCTGGTTGCATGAAAAAGAAACGCACTCCGCAAGTCATGGCAGGTGAAGAAATTAAATGTTTCTGGCACTAAAATAAATACATTTGTCTAACAGAACTTGTGGTGTTAGTGCACAGTGTAAAACATTTGGTGTGATTATGAAAACACCACAATAAACCGACTCTTGTTGTTATAAAAATAATTGTTCTAGCCATCCTAATGGTTTATAGTTGACCGTAACAAGTCTTAAAATTTGTATTTGGACTTTCAAGCACTATTTGAAAATATTAATTTCAAAGATTTTTTTATCAGCTCACGCCCAGCTCTATTGTCACGCTGCATGTATCTTGTATGTTGCAGTGCATGTACATGAGGAGAAATTTGTTGCTAAATGATACGATAGTAAAGTACTTGATGAGTCTTTTTCTAGGCTTATCAGGTGTTTTTGGTTAACAGTCTTTTTTCCCCAGCATTTTATTTGATCCCCCCCCCCAGGAGTACAGTTCTAGTTTCTGTCATATATAGGCCATATATGTGGGATGTTCTGTTTCAACTGTACATCACTATCTTTGATCAGATAGTTTTTGTGGCGTGCTTGTATTGGGTGAAACTATAGCACACTACCACTTCTGTGCTGCTGCAGCTAACATGTTGACTCTAGCTGCCATTAGCCCACGCCAGACTATTCTGGGTATGTGCCGCTACACTGATTCAGTTACAAGTAGACACTTTCAACTGCAAAGTTACATCAGTGAGTGATGGAGGTGTTGTTTCAGTGGCTCTCTGGCTTGGTTTGCAGCCAAACAAGGGCTGTGTGCACACCCTGTGAGCAGTGTTCATTTTAGTGCACTTGCTCAGTTAATAGGGGTCACAGTTGGAATGTGAGTGTTAATTTGCTGAAGATGCCGGCTCATTTGGACGTATATTGGCTTAAAGGCCTGTGCTGCATGAGAAAGAACTGCTTGCCATCTCAGCCAAGTGCTGAATTGCAGAGACAGAGTGCAAGTGTGGGGGCGTTTTGTTTAGCTCACCCTCTGTTGCTCACTCTCTCACTCTGTATCTGTCTCTCTCTTTTTCTCTGACACTTCCGAAGGCGAGACCGGCAGCCTTTACCACATCCGACCCCCTCAAAGATCTTTAAGACTGACTTAAAAATTAAAAAAAAAAAAATGATTAACAGCTGTTGTGGCTCTTGTCACACTCACAGTTCTTCAATTTACCTAGAACATGATGAAGCATGAGGCAGAGCAGGACTGTGGATCTCAGAGAATAAGAAGAAACTTTTTTGAAATGTGACTGAGAGAAATAACTCGGTACCAAAAAAAAAATGTGTACAAGTATTGCATATCAATAGTACTGCAAGCCACATTTTTATCTTGTTTACAGCCTACATAACTTGAAGCTTTTGACTTGTGCCTTCACTTAAGATTGAAGTCTCATGGCCTGAGTAATTTGTGACGTCTCAGAACATCTCCTCTCCTCATGGTCAACAGGGTAAGGTTCATTTGGAGATGCGATTGAGTGAAGTGATCACAGAGAACGGACCAATAGGCCAACACTTATCAGTTCGGTGAGTTTCATAATTCACTTGTTACCTATCTGATCCAGGTATTTTCACTGGCTAAGGATCAAACTGTTATATTAAGCACTTCAACAACACACCCAGTTCCTTGCACAAAAGCTGTTAGTTATACATCTATTTACAAGTATGGTAAAAGTTTGAGTAATCACTCACAGCCTGCAATCCTAAACCGAATGTCCACATTTCTCATTCTGAGCAACTACTTGTATGAGAAAGAAAAGTGTTTGAAGTTGTTTTAAAAAACAGTCATCATTGATAAAAGTTTCAGTATCACTTGGCAATCTTGGGTTTCAGTAGCTTGTTTTTTGTGTGGTTTTGAGTATGTCACAATATTCCTTTATCATTCACCTTTACTTCCGAGCTGTACATTTCACATCACACAGTTTTCAAAAGCACAAACCGATAGAAGGGCAGATAAAGACGTGGGAGGATGTAGAGAGAGAGCAAGCGAGAGAGAGAGGGAGAGAAAAAAAAGAAAGCACCCATTGATGGATTAGGCTGAGCATGTAAATTACACACACGTATGTGCATGTGTATGTCAGACCTCTGGCTGTTTAAATATGTTGTTTTGCACCCCCACCCCCCATTCATACTTGGAGAGAAGGGTAATGAGAAGGAAGTGATGGCATCTGAACAGGAAATGTGCGCTTCGCACTCTGCAACCGCTGTGGTTTTATGCTGCTGTCATTCACTGTTTGACTCGGATTGTTTGCTTAAACCGTCGCACTTGCTCTCTGTCACCTGTGCGTAGATGCGCTTGTTTTCTTGCATCAAGTTGATAAGACAAGTTAAGCAGTGTGAAGCTTGATATTCTTTTGCAGGAAGATAATGGGAGCAAAGTTACAGGGGGTTGAGTTAAGACTGATGCAAAAAAAAAAAAAAGGCCATAGGGAATATTGTCATGACAGCTTGGAAGATGATACACAAATATCCTTTACATTCAGCTGCTTCTTCTCCCTCCAGCCTCGCTTAGGGTTGGGCTGAATTCATTCTTACTCTCTGCTGACTTCTGCTTAGCAGCCACATCCTGTTTAGAGTGCTCACAGTGTCTGTTGTCACCTGAAACACCTGTTTTTTGTTTTGTTTTGTTTTAAAAGGTCCTTGTATGACACCAGCCAAACTTGGGGTCAGAATTTCTAAAGAAAAACTGTAGTTTAATAATCTAGTACTGCTTTGTATTTCAGTACAGTTCATATGCCACATACATGTGTGTTAAGTAAGAAGTGAGATCTGAGCCTCAATGTCATTTTTAAACTGAGATGTGGACAGGTAATGCCAGATTATTCAAACTGGAAATCTGATAAACTGGACAAAAATGAACCAACTTAATGAGTAATGTGTTGGCGTTCTGTGTGTTGCTTTGAGGCATCATGGCCAATGGATTTTTGTTCCCAGCATAATATAAACACTGTAATATATAAATCAGTACTGCAGCACGAGAGGAGGAACCAGTAAGTAAATGTGTGTCTATTTATTTATATAGTTTAGTAGTATATGTTTATGAGTTCAGCCTGATCCTTCTTTAGGTAAAAAGCCATTGATGTATGAGTCTTCTTTGCATCTAACATAACTGATCATGTTTGTGAGAGATAAATGCAACGATGCAATGAGATCAGACTGCCTATCTTTTTTTATTTTTAGGCACTGATTCATTCTTCTGTAGTGGTTCAGGTTACTCAAGGGCAACGGATTATTACAAAACTTGTTTTGTGATGATTTCTTTCAGCTTAATGTGTGAAAAAACATTTATGGTTTCTGTTTTGTTGGTTTTTTTGTTTTGTTTTGTTTTTTTTGGGTGGGGGTGGGGTCCCTTATTGCTTTGGTAGTGCAAACGGGGTTAGCATTAAAAGTATTTCATCTGAGGCATCTGTTGAACCAACAAGAAATTATTTACCATTTACGCTCCCACGTCACGTCATTGAAAGTTAATCTCTCCCAAGGTCTGGGTCACTTTAAAGCCTGTCCGAGTGTTACTATTTGAAATATTGAGTTTTGTTCCAAGGTGATCAGCTCCTTAGTTTGGAAAGGTGGAATCACAGATGTAACAAGAGCCTTAAATTCAGTGTTGTCTCCATGCATAGTAATTGTGTTCATTTCCTTTCTCTTCTGTTTCCTTGTGGATTTCTTCAGGATAATCGAGTGCAATGAACTTCCTTTGATCAGTGGGCAGAACTGTGACCCCTATGCCACCGTGTCACTTGTTGGACCTGCCAGGTAACTCTAAATGTCGCACAAATGGCAAAAGAAGATCGTAGTATATTACAGAATATATAACTAGCTTGTTTGTTCCTTTTTTTTTAGCTTGATGCAGTAACATAAGTGGCAACTTTACCAATTTCCTGAAATCCGCAGTGTTAAATTTTTCCACAGTGACCTAAAAACTATTGAGGAATATGTGCAGAAATGTTGTGCAGTATGACCTGAACTGCCTGGCCCCTACATGTATCTTCTTTGCGAGCATGCAAATGTTTAAGCCAAGTTTAAATCAAGGTTAATATAATTAAAACTAGGTGTCAAAAAAGGTTTATTAAACAAAAATAAAAAGTAGTTTTTTAAATATGAAGTCTAACAGAAAGACTGTTGTGAACTTGCACAGCTAACTAAAATAAAGTAAAAATAGACAAAAAAACGTCCTTCGTTTTAGTCTTTGTCAGCCTGCCTGAAGAGGCTTTAGTTACACTTGTTTATTGTGACGTCTTCTGCTTTTACAAATTGTTGTGCCATTTGGATTTTCTTGAATCCTCCTCCTGACAAATACCTTCCATATTATAAAACTAGTACATGCTCATGCTACAGTATTGTTTGGTATGTCAGTGGTGGCAAAATTAAAAAAAAATAGGGGTAGTAGATGATGTTTATATGCTACAAAGGGGTCATTTTAGCCCATTTTTAGATGCTTTCAAGGCAGTTACTAGGTTTGTATAATTCAGTTTAGTTGCAAAAGGAGCTCACAAAGAAACAAACACACAGATTTTGTGTTTTACAGGAAGACTAGAAAGACTGAAACTAATCAAAACTAAAGAACACCTACTGTACACATTTTCAAAAAAAAAAAGCTCATCTGAAACAAACAGCACCTCTCTGGAAACTCATACTGTATTGAAAACTAGCCCCTGGTCTAAACTAAACTTTTTGCTCTCCCCCTTTCTTATAAATTTATCCATACCTGACTCTTTAAACTGTCGTGGAAATAGTATTCAGTTTCTGAAACATGTCGTCTCAGGTCTGATCAAAAGAAAACAAAGGTAAAGAAGAAAACCAGCAACCCTCATTTTGAAGAGACCTTCTTCTTTGAGGTGAATCTTGTAACTTCACATATTACCACATCATAGGTTTGAAATGGTCTGTTGGTTACAGTAGATATTTGTATATATTAACCTTTACATGTTCATCCCCAGGTCACACGATCCAGCAGCTACTCTAAAAAGTCTCATTTCCAAGTGGAGGAGGAGGACATCGAAAAACTTGAGATCAAGTGTGTGCTCTTTCTTTCTTTCTTTCTTTCTTTCTTTTTACTGCACAATCTCATACTAATATATATATAAAATTTGTGCTGAACACACACACGCACACACACGTGTGCTTCCCCTCTATACTCTTAACATAAGAAGAATAACTTCTTGACTTGAGGAAAACAGAATAATAATTTGGATCTGGTGTGTTCTGACTACTGATGGAGAGCCTTTGGTTTCTGGTTAAGGATATGTGGGGCTTCTATCACAGTGGATTCATAGCTCACTGGGTAAGACTAGACAGAGTTGAAGGTAAAGACTTGTGCATGGTTTTGAGGTTTGGATTTGAGGTGGTGTCATTGCACATTGTATTGGCTTTTATGCACCAAGCAGGTAAGCACCACTTTGTAGTGATTTATTTTCTTAATTTATTTTTTTTAAACTTTTGCCATATGTGAAGTGGGTGGTTGTTATTTTGTGCTGAACACACACACCCACAGCAACACTGATTATGGCTTACTACGTGTACATGTAGTTTGTAGTATTTGTTGTGTGTTCACAGATGAAAAACATTCTTTCAGTCAACGTCCTTTCCCTTTTTGCAGAGTTGATGTGTGGAACAATGAGAATCTGGCTCAGGATGTTTTTCTGGGGGAAACGCGGGTCCCTGTCAAGATCCTGCGAAATGACCACATTCACAAAGCCTGGTAAGGAGCAGATGGAATGAAGTCTTTTACTATTTTTAAGGAATTAAAGCAAATTACCATATCTAGTGAGTACTGACCTAGATAACATGCTATAAATAAATATTATAGAAAGATTTTTCCCATAAGTCCAAATTTTGGGTTATTGTGCATCTGATTTTATGGCCTTTTCTGACTTTCAAAACCTTGTTTTGAAAAATTAATTTAAATTGAAATCATCTTTCATTTAGACACATACCTGTATAAAGACAGAAACATTGTCTTCCCATTTTAAATACCAATGCAGGAATAAACTGAAATATTCACAAACTTTGGTTTACACCCCTGTTACCTCCTGTTTACATAACGCCTAAAAGATTTTCCAAAATAGACTCAGAAGAGTCAGCTTTACCTACATGTGATTGTTGTAATGTGACTCATAGTTTCAACACCCTGGTGGTCTTTATTACTCTAACCCTGGCAGTCTGGTGTGTCTGCTCCTTTAAAGATTTACTGGATGGAAAAAAAAAACCCATCATCAATCTGTCATGGCCCGATTATCTTCCTCTTAACCAGTTCATTTTTTTTTCAATTTTTTTTAACACTTGAAAGGTGGAGCCACTGGCTTTGGAATTCACTGTTCAGGAACCCAGTCTTGCATGTCAGTTTGCACTGTTGCATTTTCCTTGCTTTTACAAGGTGATCTGAAAACTCTTCCTAGATTTGTAATTGTTCAGCAGTTTTTCCACTGTGTGGGTGTTTTCCTTGCTTTGCGTCAGAGTAGGTGATGTGGGATTATGCCAGATAGCAGTCTGTTAGTACATGAGGGCTTCGAGTTGAGCACGTGGGCGGTTTATGCATGGTGGCAGTACCTCATGTCCTCTGTTTATGCTGGAAGTCGTCCATGTTGCATTCATAAAAATTGTTGGGTACAGGTGATCTGTTGAAATGTCTCTGTCTGTGTGCAGTGATTACAGATCAAGCAGCTTATGGACAAATCTGCAGTGACTGCAGGTCAACTAAACATGTATCATGTTGTTTTGCCCCACCTCTTTCCTTCTAGAGAGATGTGCAAGCACTATGGGAGGAATATGGGAAGAATCGTCTTAAACAAGAATAATCATTGAATTCCTTTTATTTTAAGTGAAAGCTGTCAGACCAGAAATAAAAATTAGCGTAGAAAAGACAACTATCTAATTAATAAACTGTAATAAACAGGTCAGTTTTTCAATACTGATCATTTAGAAACCTGCTTTCACCCTCGGTTGCCTCTGTTGCTGCTGTAAAATATCCCTTAGTTGTATTTGTGATTTCCTGATCATTTGTGTTTTTGTTTTTGATTTCAATGCCTATAAATTGTGCTGAGTCAAGCCACGCTATGTAGATACTAATGAAAATGCAGCATTAAGAGTCTGGACTTATAGTGAGGAGTATTCACGCTAACACGTAAGCATGTGGTTGTGAATGTTGCATGTTTAAAACGTTTTAGACTTTACAATACTCGGAGTGTTTCCAACAACCATATTCAAAATTATTTATTTTATTTAGTTTAAACAGAAAGGTAATTTATATGCACAGCCCATCATATATTTAGGGAAGGCCTAAGATAAAAGCGCATTTTGATAGATGAAGATCCTTCCTTCTGTTCAGCAAAATGTTTCTGGAAGCTTCAGTATTCCTTTAGCTGCTTTTCTAATAACTGGTTCAGTTGGCCTATAATGTGTTGAACAGTTGGTATCAAGCAAACAGGATCAGCCTTTTGGGGGTGTAATCTTAGGTGGCTTGTGTTATAGATGAGTGTTTTATAGAAAGTGTCCTGAAAGTCATCTGTTTGCTAGCTGTCTCAGGGCCATGAAATGTGATAAGATGCAGGGATCAGTCACTTAAAATTGTTTTTCCTCACGTTACCGCACAGTAAAATATTGTTTGTCTTGTTGTGGTCCATAAGGTATCTCCTCCAGCCCAAAGGGAACGGTAGCAAGTCCAAGTCTGATGATTTAGGATCCCTGCGTTTGAAGCTGACTTACATAGAAGACACAGTGCTGCCATCTGCCTGCTACATGCCACTCTGCAACCTGCTGCTCAAATCCCCAGATGTGAAGGTGAGACAGAAGCTTTAATTTGCAGCAAATTCTGATGAGATGGGGAGAAAACACACACCAAGTTGTATATTTCTGTGTTTGCTTGTTAAACCATGTGAAATTTAACAAATATCGGATCCATCTCATATTTTTGTTTTTTCTCTCCTTTTCATTCCCTCAATACCATAAATCTGTATTTTCTCTTCTCACCCTCTCACTTTTAACTGTTTGTCTTCCTTCAGCCCATCTCAGCATCAGCAGCACACATCCTGGGGGACATTTGCAGAGAGCGGTATGAGGCCGTTCTGCCCATGGTCCGACTGCTGCTCCACAACAATCGCTTTGTGCCTTTTGTCTCTGCTGTGGCAGCGCTGGAGCTGGACAACACTCAGTGAGTACTCCTCTTTCACACAGACGCATGTAGATGCACAGTATAAAAACATGCAAACAGATGGTAATGCATTGTAATTTGTGTTATCCTTAAAGAGTTCAGCTTTCTAGCTGTGACTAATATGGCCAAAGCCAAATATGAAACAGGAAGCAGCTCCTAAAATACAATAGACATTGAAGAGTGAATGTATAACCTTTACATGTTACCTTTCATTTCACTCTAAAGTAGCATTCTCACACTGCAACTACACTGTAAGAAAAATAAATCTTACGTTCTTTAAAGGCAAAGAAATGTGTTTAATTACTCGTCTTGACTGTCAAACTTTTTGATTTTGAAGCACAGGAGGATTTTTTGAAAACTACTGTCATAAAATAGTTTAATTGACATCTGTGGAATATTTGCGTCTATGCAGGGAGGCTAACACTATATTCCGTGGCAACTCACTGGCAACCCGCTGCATCGATGACATGATGAAGATTGTGGGAAAGAATTACCTATCTGTTACCT
>VUQK01038558.1:0-17951 GCA_015106715.1 Bujurquina vittata | reverse complement strand
AACAAGAGCACAATTCAGTATGAAACGTCTTGATAACGGAGGCTCAGATATCTCGAGAGACAGAGAGACCCCACACACACACACACACACACACACACACACACACACACACACACACACACACACACACACACACACACACACACACACACACTCATGCCATTTCATACAAGGATTCAGCAAATTATTCACCCTATGCGGCCCATTCAGCCGCCTCGGATTCCGATTCCTAGAAAACACACAGACTGACTGCATAAATCCTCCGAGAGACAAAAGTGTCTCAGCGGTGTGAAACAGCAGCTCTGAGAGATTGTGGCCCGAGGCTGCAGGTCAGAGTTCTCCTGAGGTCAGCCACAGCAAAATTGACTCACGACAGAGAAAGGGAGGGAGAGCAGAAGTCGGGGCAGATGAGGATGATCTAGAGAGACGAGGAAACAACCTCTGGAGCCACTGATACAGCTCCCAGGTCTCTCTGATCTATTACAGTGAGCTTCCTGAAGTCAACACAGGCTAATTGTCTGGGCCGGGTTGAGATGCTTATCTGCATTTGCTTGTCTGTTACCTGCAATGATCCGATACATTTTTCAGCGATAACAAGAGATTGTTGGTCCAAATCTGATTCCTAGAGGTACTAATGGAAACACCCAACATTTAACTGCTTCAATCCACCAGTCACCACTCCATGCATCACCAAGTCTAGGCCAGGTTTGACCCGACACGTATCTCTCGACCTTTTAATCCATCAAGCGCAGCGCAGAATTAATACAAACCTGATAAAGAACAAGTTAGAGAAGCTTTAAAAGCCCCTTTTAATCGTGCTGTAAACTTATCTTTTAATTGGCTGGTTACTTTGTTTATTAAAAAGAAGTTGTCTTTGTTCCTGAAGTTTTAATTTCACTTTGAGCTTTTTTCTTCCACTGTGCTGCAGCTGCTTCTTTTCAGAGCTGCACACAGCTGTATAATCTATATGTCCTCTCCATCAGGGGTTCTGTGCATTTCCTTTGCCCACAGTGAACAGAGACGATGAAGACAAATAGAAAATTAAGGCAGAAAGAGGAAGACATGAATTTTCAGAGCTTTGAGGTTGACCTTTTGGTAGACAGGCAGTGGAGACGGGGGGGGACAATATCCTCCTTTTGAACTCCCTAGTATAAATATTGGTGGTGATGTTCTAATGTTGGCTTCCTTGTGATCCCATTCTAATACAGACCTTTCAGAAAGCCCTTTATGTGGGTTCTGCTTCCTTTCTCTGCACCCTGAACCCACAGTTCAGACAACAGGGGTCTCAGGGGGGAAATAGCTCATCCAGCGATGGCGCTACTCATTGCAAGCCTGATTGGGTTTAGTGCTGCCTGGGGGTGGGGGCTGGACAGATAGTAAAGATATATAAATGCATCATGGTTACCGAGGCTGCTGGAGACGCACATCAATGCACTGAAAATCAGTTCTTATGGGTGTGAGAGTTGAGGGGAAGCTTTTGATTTAATTTTTTAAAAATAGTGTTTCTGAGCAATGGAAAATCCAATGTAATTTACACAGACACATTTATGTTTTGATGTGGTGTGCCTAAATCGGATTGATCTAAAATCCAATCGCACAGCCTTTATAAAAGCTTGCTTTTTTTTTAACAGTCACACATGAAATCCTATTTACAACTTCACCATATTCTCAGCAGCCTTTAACAGAGCCAGTAAAAATAAGTTAATAGCATTTTGTCTTTAAAATTGCTGTGCAGTCGCCACCCTGAGAGGAAGAATCAGGTTTTATGCAAAGATCACAACAAAAACATGTCAGTGATCTGTTTGCAGATACATGTGTTTATGTGGAAGAAGCGGTTTCATTTATAAGCCTGCACGCGATTTGCATGCATGTGAAACAGAGATGCAGCCGCCGCTGCTCGACCAGTCTTCTATCCAGTAGCTGCATCATCCCACCTCAGGCGCAGGGCTTCACTCTGTCACTCAGGGTGACAGAAGCAGCCCCCTGCCCCTGGCGTCCAGAAGGGATCGCCATCCCGTCACTGTCTGTCACTCCAGCTTTGTCCCCTGTCATGCCCTGATGCTGGCAGGTTAAGAAAAGGGGGGCCATCAGGGGCTGGTGATAGACTGACAGGTGGCAGGTGAAGCCAGACATGCAGGCACTCATACATAACCCAGTGTGGTTCAATATGTATGAATGTATGCTCGCACACACGGGGGGTGTCAGCTTCATATCCAAGGCTTAAACATAAGAGTGGACTCAAAGCTTGATGCACCTTATAACTGGTGTGCCCTGGCTAATCTGGACGTTCTGAATATACTGAACTGTACTTACAGCTGGTCCATCTAGGGGTCACCACGCTGGGTCATCTCACCCTATTCTTAGCATCCTCCTCTGTCACACCACTCCTCTACATGTCCTCCTTCATCCATGAATCCTTTCTGTGGTCTTCCTCTTTTCCTGCTGCCTGGAACCTCCATTTTCAAAATCCTTTGTCCAGTGAATCCATGATCCCCATCCATACCATCTCAAACTTGCCTCTCTAACTTTGTCTCCATATACAATTCATACGCAGTTTAAGAATTTAATAAATATTGATTATTTTTTTTAAAGCATGCAAGCAAATCTTCGGATCAGATGTACCAGCTGCAGTGATTTTGCCACCAGGTCTAAGCAAGAACTTAAAGTGTGCGTATACGCTGGGATAAGATGGGGCTTATATTACCTTCATGCAAGAAGGCATATATAAGGCATATATATAAATTTTTCCTGTTTGCTAGTAAAATGGTAGATGGATTTTTCTATTCTAAAATCTGTTTTATGAGACAAGTAATGTTAAATAATTGCAGAGAAAATATAAGGAAACATGAAATGATCAGAGTGTAACCGAATTACAGCCAACATGTGTGCATGCCCTGAAACGGGACAGGATTTACAGCTCTCATTGTTGCTCGATGGCCTTTTAATGGCCATTACGGCTGCAGCCTTTGCTCCCAAACCGAGCATTAGTCTGTCACTGTGGCTCGAACCTAAGCTGGTGCCACAGGTTGCACCCAAATCATTCCATCTGACCTGCAGCTCCCATTCCATTACCCAACCCTCCCTGCAGACACAGTGGTGGTCCCTCAACACTTGAACTCCGACCCAAACCTATCAACAGAAGGAGGATTTATGGGCACCCAGGCAGGCATCTGAACTGTCTCACCTTGCATCTCATAGATGACGTAAAGTCATGATGATGCCATAGTTCTGAGATCTTTCTCTGAAATGTGGTGGAGTTCTTATCTGCAGTATTTCAGGGGTCAGTATTAGTCGAGGGGATGTTGATAAAGATCAACCTTTAGATTTTTGCTTTTAATGCATGATAAATAATAATAATTAAAAGCACAACCTCACAGAAAGTGTTTAATATTACTCAACAACAACAGACTGACGCACACTACTACACACATCAACAAAGGTAAAGTGGATGCTGTGGAGTGTCTGAGAGAAGCAGCACTTCTAAACTCATCTCATCTGTACACAGGATCCCTCAGTGACCCGGAGTTAAATGTCAGTTCAGCCACAGCTTGGCTGGCATAAAGAGACAGATATACAGCATGTGCAAAAGACTGTCATTTCTTTAGAATTTGCTTGCAAGGAGCCAGACTCAGGACAAGTGCTGCCTTTTCCTTGTCCAAGACCATGTTCAGAGGAACGTTTATTGATCGTTAACGCTGACCTATGAATCATTCAAGCACGAAAGAGGAACATAACTCAAGGGATGAACCAGTGTCTACAGACACTATCTATAACAAACAATTTTAAATTGTATCTTCAGGCACTTAAAATTTGCCAGATTACACAAAACCTGCACTGTGAATCCGTGGCAACAGGTCTCATGGAGTTAGGCATCCAAGGTTGTAATGTTTGGTTCAAACTGTCATCAGTACTGATGGAGAAGGTCAGGAGGGGAGCAACAGTGAGTGTCTAAGAACTGGTGGCGACTGTCATGGTTTGGGGCTGCAGTTCAGTCAGTCAGAATTGATGGAATTAAGAATGCAGAAACGTACCATCGGATCCACCATGCAAGACATCTGGAAAGCACCTGAGTTATGTAATGGCTTCATTTTTCAGCATGACAATGATCCCAAACACACTGGCAATGCAGCAAAATACAGTACTGGAGTACACAGTGTACACGGTGGAAGTGTACCTAAAAAAGAAGTGAGACTGTGAACAAGAAAAGGAAGCAGGGAGCAATTAATGCAGAAGGATAATGAGGACAGTTACTGCACCACAGCTATTTAACTTCATTTATCAAAACTTTGTGTATGCATCACTGTGCCGTTTAACTGCAGCACTGATGATGCAAACGGCTGCAAATATCCTGCAAATCCACCTCCCTATACAAATGTCTCGCCCCAATACAGCCACGGCTTTTTCCAAACAAACAAAAAGCAAATAGAAAAAGGTTTTATATTTGTTACATAAAATGACTTCGAGCAGCTGAAGTGCATGTATTTGTTGGAATTATTGTCAGCTCTGTGTGCTCTGAGTGCCAACAACCTCTCGGGCAACAAGTACACACACACAAATTATTTATACTACTGAGTGGATATGATTAACAGAAACAAATCCAGGGCTGGAAGTGGAGAGCCCAGCGAAGTCTGACCGAGCGGTGGCTCGGGCAGACTGGCAGGATGAATACCCCTGCTGATCCACAGTTTGGGATTCTTTAGACTAGTGCTCATACTGTGACAGAAATATCTGGCAACCAGTCATAATCCTGAAAACTGGTTCAGGAAAGAGGGACTGGAAACCCAGATTGCAAAAGTCACAAGCACATTCAGACACACAACTGCACACACACAAGTAAACATGTTCAAACATATCCATGCACAATCACACATTACATGTGAGTAAATAAGGAATAGGTTATTATTTTAGCACTATAGCCAGGATGAGGAAACCTTTCAAGGCATTTTACCATTCACAGTCCTGGCAGGCCTGTGAGACATGCAGAGATTGATGTGGATATGAGAGGAGAGGCACTTGAAAGCCCAGCCAGGAGTTTAAGATGTTCAGAGGGAGTTATTGGTCACCTGTTCTTCCTCTCCCCTTCCCTCCTCTGCTTTCCGGAGTCTTTTCAAGCTCCAGGTCCACAGGCCCTTTCTTCTTTTCACATCCCTTTGAGAGCCCTGACATGGATGACAGGTACAAGTGCAAAGAAAGGCTGTAGATGTGTTGAGAGAGGAAAAGGAAGGTAAAGAACAGAGTGTATGAAGTGAGGGACTCCAGACAATGGAGGGAATGAAAGAAAGCGAGAGAGAGGGTGAGGGGTGAGTGTAAAACTGAATGTAAACTAGGGACTAGAAAGAGTTTTCCTTAAGCAGCTGCCACCAAGCAGACGAGAATATGAGCATACTTTGCTCCTCTTACCAATCAAAAGAGAGGCAATATACACTCACCCGTCACTTCATTAGATACACCTGTTCCACTGCCTACAAAGATCCAGTCAGCCAAGTAGACCTGGTCTGCATACAGGTTTAACGTTCAGAGCATCAGGATGGAAAAGAACAGTGATTAAAGTGACTTTGAACGTGGCACGGATGTTGGCACCAGGTAGGCTCGTCTGAAACTGCTGATCTACTGGGATTTTCCCCAAACAACCATCTCTAGGGTTTCCAGAGACTGGTCCAAAAATGAGAAGATATCCAGAGAGCATCAGTTCTGTGTTGGCGCCAGAGGGCAAAGGAGAATGAGACTACAGTTCACCTGAGGTCACCAAAATTGGGCAATAGAAGATTGGCAAATGGTTGATAAGTCATGATTGCTGCATGGCTCCATTCTGCTTTATATCAGTGGTTCATGGTTCATGGTGGTGCAATGGTTGGGGGGCTCCTTAGTACCAATTCAGCATCATTTAAAAGACGCCGCCTCACTAAGTATTGTTGCTGGCCATGCCCATCCCTTTATCACCACCACCATGCTCTGCCATGCCACAAAGCTCAAATTAAACTGGTTTCTCAAAAATCAGTTCACAGCACTGAAATGTCACAGCCACCAGAACTGAGCCCAACAGAGCGCCTTTGGGATGTGGAGGAGCAGGAAACCTACATTATGGATGTTCAATTGATAGCAGCTGCATGATGATATCATGTCAATACAGACCAAAAACATTTCTAGCGCTGCACTGAATCCATACTGCAGAGAATTTAGCAACATGTGGAGGTAAAAGGGGGTCCAGTCCAGGACCAGCAAGGCGTAACCAATAAAGCGACCAGTGAGTGTACAGCAGCAAAGTGGTCCTGAAGCACAACAAGGTAAAACTGAAAGGGGGTCATTTTGACTGCTGGGTTTGCTGTGTAATATTGAAGGGTCTTTACCTACAATACAAAGCACCTCGAGGCGACAATTTGGAGCTATACAAATACAATTGAAGTGAATATCAAACTGCCCAACCCAACTAACCCTAACAAGATGTTTACTGATGTAGTTCTTGGACAGTACAGTCAGCCATTATGAAATGCATTGTTAAATGTAAAATATGACTCCATATGTATTAGGCAGAGCCAATATATGGTGAAGTACAGGTGAAAAGTGTCAATTTTCATTCTTTTATCCTTAAAGGCTTGCTCTTATGACCCTATTCAAATTTACTGGCTCCTCTGGAAAGGGTTTATCTCAAAAAGTGATGTAATATTTATGTCCACCAACCGCAGTCCCAGTAACAATGAAGTACAGGTGTATAGTGCAAGTGGAGACACAAGAGTGCTGTTTTAAGTTTGTAGGGATGAGTTATTGTTCCCATTTTTTAGCCGTATAACAATGATTTGCATGACAGGCCCGTCAGTCGATGAGGTCACTGGAAAAGGGTTTAAAGCATGGGTGCTTATGGTTAAAGATAATAAATACTGCTATGACAAGATGAGTAGAAATGGCAGATGGTAAGAGGTACTTTTTTCCCCTTCTCAGTGCCATGTGTGTCTATCATATCTTCGTTCTTTGAATGGGTGATTGTAAAAAGTAAAGTGATCCAAGTGTGACTCAGAGAAGAAAAAGGGATTTTAAAAAGTCCAGGTCTTTCTCTCACTGGGCTCTTTCATAACCATTAACTGTGTGATGACACCAGCGGATATTCAGATTGATTTACTATCGTCTGGGGAATCACTTGGCCTGCACAGAAGTCACCCATACCAAAGATTCATTTGGGTCCTTAATGAAAGGCTTCCTGCCCCAATGTTTCTTCAAACCCAAATCCACCTATTTCATACTTCACTTTGATTGCAGTAATGGCCTTATTTATGAGGTCACCAGTGAAATGTGCATCTCGGCGGTAGTTCTTAAGCCCCAGAGCGGGCAGGAAATTAATCTAAAAATCTCCAGATCCAACCCTCATTTTTCAAAAAATGTTGTGGTACCTGAAAATCAATGCAGGAGTTAAAGGAAATTCCTAACTTTGAGATTAAGGGCAATCTGTCAGGAAAGTCTTGGCATACGCCCAGTGTAATATCGTAGAATAGTGAATCCAACAGATAACAAATGAGGCTCTAAAAAATAAAATAACTCAAATGTTGCACCACTTATACTATCAGGACTCTGTAGTTAGCAATTACTGTCACATTATGCCTTTACCGACTGTGACAGCTTCACCCTGTGGAGTAACCTGTGAGGTAACATCAAACAGTCATCAATGGTGACCTTGACCAGGTCTGGAGTGGAGGCAGCATCAAACCCACTGACTGCTGTGTATTTTAAGTAGGGCCACAACACTGGCCTGATTAACATGTCACAGGAAGATGGGGGCCTCTATAATCAGCCTGCACAGATGATCAGACCACCGACGTCCACACTTTCCTACTGCTGAAGGGTATGAGGGGTAGCCAGAGTCTGAGTCCAAGAAACAGGTCATTTAGCTGTCCTTGCCAAATGGATGTAGACACAGTGTGACAGTGAAGCATGAGGTTATGGTTTCCAATCACAGCTAGAGAGGAAGGTGACGGGCATGGACTGAGAGTGGCTAAGAGTGAATGGAGAATGGGGGTCATTTTACCAGGAATCACTGGGTCCTCTGGTTTGTGTTCACCTTTGACCCTGGGGTTTGCTGACCTGAATTTCCCAACGGTGATTTATTTCCTATTCCCAACCCAAAGCATGTCACTCCAAATCTGCCTTATGTATACACAACACATGCCTGTACCAAGGATTTGGAGGGAGATGGGGAGGATGGATTTGGACCAGTGTCTGGACCACAGTCTAGAGGAGGCCATGGAAGATGATCATCAATTAAGGCAGTGAGGTTGATGCCTTCATTATCTTTACACACTAAGTGTAAAGAAATTGTATTTAACAGAGTGCAATATGACATTAACAGAAAAACAAGGGGTAAAGAAAATATTTGTCATTTGTCAGTGGTGCAGATCAGCGCTGATCACCAGTGTGTGCTTATGTATCAAGAATATATCAGAGCTGTAGTCATGAGACTTGGTGTTGTACCAGATTTAAGACACAGGTAAGTGAAAATCATCAGTAATCCAAGCAAGATTATTCAGGATTCAAAAATAAGTTTGAATGGAAATGTTTCATCTTAGGGTGTCAAATCCTGAGATAGCATCACAGAGACGGTGTCCTATGGATTTTGTGCCTTGTGCCTACTAGCCACACAAAACTACTCGGTCAGGCTCCAGAATAGAATTGCAGTGTGCATTACAACGTGCCCAATCATAACCTACACAATGAACGATGACACTTACCCAGTATGTTCAACTATGATGCCAAAGGGTCCTTTGGAAGATTTGGGAGTCCTGGTGCATCACAACAGGCTGCAAACTGGTGCAAGTCTTTGAGCTGAGTCTTTGAGGGCTGGTTTTAACAGTGGCCTTGTGTCACTTTGTCTGGTCGTTTTGACTCTTGGATTTTCTCTGCATCATTGTAAGGTCTTTACCGACAATACAAAGCGCCTTGAGGCGATTGGTGTGATTTAGCACTATATTAAAAAAAAAATCAGAAATCAGATTTAAAAAAAGAAAGAGCGTGCCTGTCAGGTGGGAAAAGGATGGAAAAGGGAAAGAGTTTAAGTATCTCTGGGTCTTGTTTGTGTGTGTGTGTGTGTGTGTGTGTGTGGGGGGGTGACAGACAGGTTGGCAGTGATGCAGACGCTATATTGGTCTGTCGTGATGAAGAGAGACCTGAGTGTAAAAGAAAAGCACACACGTCAAGTACTGACTGAAAGAACAAGATCCTGGATACAAGCAGCAGAAATGAACGTCCTCCAAAGGGTGGCTGGCCCCTCCCTAACAGATAGGGTGAAGATCACAGCCATTTGAGAGGGGCTCAGAGTTGAGCTGATACTCCTCCCAATCAAAAGGAGCCAGTTGAGATGGTTCGGGCATCTGAATAGGATGCCTCCTGGGCACCTCTCGGGGGCAGACCCAGGACATGCTGGAGAGATTATCTCGGTTTGCCTCAGTGTTCCCCCCTTCATACACTTCAGGAGCTGACTGTCGAAAGGGAGGTCTGGGTTTCTCTTCTTAGGCTGCTGCCCCCACGACACAGCCACAGATAGGTGGGGGGGGGGTGGATGGATGGATGGATGGATGGTTGGATGGACCTGCTTGACAATACTTGACTTGGACATTGAGTATAAAGATAATAAATGAAGCATTCCTGTAGTTGTTACATTCTGGAGCTGATGAACAGTCATTGATTCTCCACGTGGAGCCAAGCTTCAAATAATGAGTTATGCTTCCAGCTACATTCAGGAGCAGAGAATCTCAAGGCCATGCAGTGGGACTGGGTGAGGAATGTCGAGCCTTCAGCATTACAAGAAAGAGCCAAATGAATCCCTTCACCCTCATTCTAGACATGCATTATCCTCCACTGTCATAAACTTGGCTGTGGACAAGATTTGCAGCCGTCTTCTGCTCTCGCTCTCCCATGGCTTTCCTTCTTAATTGTGTGCATGGCCAAGACCTTGACCAGAGCTTTTCTCATTTGAAGAATCTGAGATCTTCAGATTGATTGCCAGCACAGGCCAGTAATAACACAAACTCTTCACCCTTGGTTTACGGAAGGAAGACAAAACTATACTCCTGATGGTAGATTTGCAGGAAAGCCAAAGCAATTAGGTGATTTTCCACTGAATTAAGACCTTTGTTGTGGAGCACATGCCGAAGTGAAGTTAAGCAACCTGGGATTAACATAGAATCTAATGCTATTTGGCTGCCAAATTTATACAAAATAATTTCTTTTCCAGAGATAGTCACAAAGAGTCTTTCACATGGAGAAGTGATAAACTGTTCAATCTTACAAACAGAAACTACTTTTTTTTGCACAAAGGGCTCTTAGATTTCTCTGTACTCTTAAAGCAAACAATATGGCATTATTTGAACCGAATACAGTAGATACTTTGTCTCAGAGTGATCTCACTGTTTGTTGTTTTAATGTTTTACCCACTGCTGCTGCTACTACAGCACAATAGAAAAGCCCTGCTTTGCAACCATTTAGTTAGTGGGAAGCAGCAGTAGATGTGAGCCAAGGTTATGAACCGGAGGACAGCATCCCTTTTGATAAAGCTCTGCTGTTGTGTGTCCTTGGTCCAGTCCTGCTCCAGCATCAAGGCTATGATCGAGTACAATGACCTAGGCTACGACTGTCATGCGCCCAAGGAGCAGAGAGACTGAGAAAAGCAATCAGAGAAAAAGCTTAGAAGCTTTATTTCAGAAAGACAGAACTGTTGTGCAAAGAGTCATTAAGCAGAAAGAGAGTAGACACAGCCATTGCATTTTGGAATAGGTTTCATTTCCGCCTTTTTATTCTGAACGGTTCGATGAAATTTCATTTTGGCTCAGAAATAATGAAAAAGCGGGTAAGAGCTGGAAGTGCAGAGGGAGGACAGGGAGACTGGCTTCTCGAGTGGCAGGTGATTCAAGTCTGAACCTCACCAGTCATGTGCTCACTATAACGTAGATGGGATTTATTTATTTTACTATAATCAGTTATATTTCATAATTACTATGACGGCAGTGAATTTAATTTGTGAATATTTGGATTTAATGATTGATTACAGCAGGGAGCAGTCTGTAATGGATTACAGTTAGGAGGCATCCTTTCAACCCAAACACTGCTGGAAGACTCCAGCTCAGGTGTTACAAGCCAGGAGCTAAAATAAAACAGACAATGAGACAACAACACGCTCTCAATGCCTGATTTGGTGCCATTAAGTAATGTTTCCCAGCAAAGAAAAAACTTCCCCTAAGGCAGAGCGTTCTGCTGCAATTTGGCTGATTAGATGATCTAAGCTGGTATTTATGGGGGGATTTTGTTTGATCTGTTGGCTTCCATACATAAGGATGGTGGGGAAAGGAGGGAAGGGAGGCGAGGAGAAAAGGCATCCATGTCTGCAAAGAAAGCGCACAAGCAAAGATGAATAAATGAAAGGAAGAGGTAGCTGGTAATCCCAGACATCAAGTGAAGGGGAATGAGGGCTGGGAAGAGGATGACACATGAAAAGACAAAGTGAGCAGGACGAAAGTGTGTCCAACTGGAAGAGCGATGGAGGTGAGGGAGGTAGAAGAACACAGGACAGCTGCAGCTCCTGTTACTGTGTTACCATGTGTCTGATTGCACGTTTATACAGACACACTACACCCCCGTCTTCTCCAAATCTGTGTCCCTCACTGACCCGGCTTCACCTTCTTCCTTTACCTTTTCCCCCTCTCGCTAACCTCAGTCCCTGAACTTTCTGACTTTCATTTCTATTCTGTTATAGTAGGACTCAATCCAGGATATCGATATGATGTTACGATTCATTAGCAAGCCGACATCTTTGCTTTTTCCAGCTCTGCTTTCCTGTGGATAGGACACATTTCCATACCTCCCGCTCTCGGAGACCACTAGCTCTGGTGGTCTCATCAGTGTGTGTCAACTGCGCACAACCACCTCCCTGCCTGGACCAGTCCAAGTAAAACCACAACCTTTTTATCACAGACCCAAACTGTTCTTTGCACCCCTGGTCCCTCCAGACAGCATTTTGTTTCCACCCTCACAGCAGCAGAGACAGTGCATTAAACAGCATGCTGCTAAAAAGCCAGACATTTGATAAAAACATGCTTCTAATATTGCCCCTGCTAGCCATTTACGACATATAAATATGCTGCAAAACACCATTAATTAAACATGGAGTTTACAGCAGCAGCCCTATTCTGCTGCAGGGTAATGAGTTTGAGGGGAGGAGGCTGTTAAAACAGTGCCACCAACAGAGAAGAGCCAAGACACAAAGGGGGCCCACACAGGCTGTCTGTCTGCCTGCCCCAAGGACAGTGAATCCCATCACTGAGCAGGACTGTTTACATGCATTCCACACAGGGACGGATTTATTCCACTGCTGGGGCAACTATGGAAAACTCAGAGGTGGGAATGAGCAAGTAAAATTCATTATCTACCCATCGTTGTTTTATCACACAGGGTGTGATCTAATTAAGCACATATGCTTCATTTTATTTGATTAAAATGTGATTAACACAGCTGGGGTCACCAGAAGGCTTTCAGACTTGCACTGCAATTCTGAACCTTTCTGATGCCAAAAGGTGCAAATGTCTGACATTAAACAGCTCACAGCGTCACTTTCCTGCCACAGTCTTTGTCATTTTTGAATGAAATGTTTTTTCATAGCTATAAATTGTTCACCCTGTGTCCCGCGTGCTCTACTCGGGCAGCACCATTGCAGATACCACCTGAGTATTTAATGAGAATGCAAGGATTTTCCAGGGTTCATGTGCAAAAACATCTTGAGACAGCACACAGGAGAGCTAAGCAAAATTCAGAATGGCAGACTGGATTAGTATGTGTAATGTAATTACTGAATTTGGATATGTAATGCCTTACATTTTTCCATCTGCAGTGCTCTCTCTCGCCCTCTTTCTCACACACACCTACTACTACAAAAACCATCTGCACTGCGACTCATCTGGTTTGCAGGTTTGTCGGATTGTTGAGGGACATAACACTTATCGTTCCTCCACATCTAAAGCTCGGTTAGCAGCGAGAGCCTGTTCATGTCCAAAATAACTTCCAACAGGGCCGGGGTTAGAGGAGAAAGGATACCAGCCTGGCCACAGCTAATCATCATGTGATGAATCATTGGAGTCAAAGCCCTGAGCTGTGGGTAAAGCATCGCAGATTGCAGCTCTCATCTCTTAAGGCCCCGGCATCTGTTTGATTTATATGTGTTCTGAGTGCAGACTTCCCTCTTTGATCTACTGCGCCATGTTTCCAAAATCCATATGTGGACTTGACATGGACAGAAGTAAATAAATAGATTCAAATACAGCACTGTGCAAAAGTGTTGAGCCACCCCTCAGTTCTTTATGTTTTTCAATGGGGAATGAAGCATGTGCAAACATAAATGGAAACACAGAATTTAAGACTAAAAATAGAATCAAATCTAATGAGCTTGATAGTTAAAGTTTGTTATGACAGCCTTTATTCTTCAACACAGCCTGAACTCTGTTATGGAGACTTATCAGTTCTCCAGGATTCCATAAGGACATTCCGAGCTCTTCTTTGGAAGTGTCTGCCTTTTGTTCTGTTCTCTGTCAGGATGATCCCACGCTGCTCCAATAGTGTTGAAGCAGTGTGGGCCTCAGGGGAGGCCAGTTCATGTCTGATAGCGTCCAGTGTGTGTTTTTACTGCACTGACAGTGTTTGTGGGATCAACGTTGCACTGAAAAAAGAATCGGATGCTTTCCAGATGGCATTGCATGGGGGATCAAAACCTGACGGTGCTTTTATGCATTCAAAATTCCATCATTTTTGACAAGCTCCCCAACACCACTGTGTGAAATGCAGCCTCAAACCATGACAGACCCTCTACCATCTTTCACAGGTTGCTGTGGATGTTTACTGCTGAACCCCTCCTATGACCTCATCCAATCATTCTGAGAACAATTTGGACTGAAAATTTCATATTTAGGTTCATCAGAACCTTTTGCCACTGATTTTCAGTCGAGTTTTTGGTGCTTTCTTTGCAGCCACCCTTCTACTGAGACCATTTTTGAGGAGACTTTGATGAGCAGTAGCTGGGTTAACAGAGCCCGATGCACCACTTTTTAAGAGCATATTTTTCATCTGCTGTAGGAACATTTTGGGCCGGCCACTTCTATCCTCCACATGTACAGTATCCTCAAATTTTTTAAGGACACGATTTACACCATGCTGAGATATCCAGGTTTTTGGATAATAGCTCTCTGGGAATCACCTTGTTTGTGCAATATTACTCATTTATACCTGTCAAACTGTGTTTTTGGCAATTTCCATATATTTGACTAAAAAATGGCTACTAGTAACAATGCGAATCAAGATTCAATTTAAAATTGGTTCTTTCTAATGTCTGTTATGTGTAGACACAACATTGGCTAATCTCTTGAGGTGGGTGCCTTTTTATGTTGAATGATTGATAGCTCAGTATTGAGTGGCTTAACAACATATCCCTCTGAAAACATTGGACTGAAACTGAGTGAAAAATCAGCAAATGTCCGAAGCAAAACTTTAAAGTACTTTCAGAAAGCCTGGAGGACTATTGCTCAAGATCACTCAAAAAGAACGGCAAGAACGTCTGGCTCCCTGGAAATAAAATATGCTGTAATTAAAAGATACAAAGCGCAAACTGGGAAACCTAAAATGTGTTTATGAGTTTTTAAATGGTCATAGAATCATCAGCCTAAATCCATCTTTCAGCAAACCTTTGAAAGAGAAAAACAGTAATAGTAGATCATGCATTAAACAGGAAGTGGGGAGTCCAACATTGCAAGAATTTTACATTTGTCTTTTTATTCTTTTTTCTTGTGACATATCAGGCCTGTGTCGTCAGACAGTTTGGTATAATATCAGCTTTTGTACCAAGAAAAATGCTGTTTGATTCACATTATTCCCACGTAAAGAGTTATTGTGATAATATTAAATACTGATCTAGGCATCTCTGTTCTGCTACGCTCACCTTTCCATTAGTTCTTTCAGAATAAGTTTCTCCCAGTAGATGCTATGATCACCAGGAAATGATGGAGTCAAACTCTGTCCGTGCCATCTGCAATGCACTTTTCTCTGTTAATGATTCAGGGACACTGTGCTCCATGTACACTTAACCCTTAATTCATAAGTGAGGTAATGTAGCATGACAAGGTAAATCGCTAGTCAACACGCGCTTACGCAAACCAATGTCTTACGAAGCTCTGGGTACGAACCAGTCTTTGCTGCCATGCCTCTAGTTTGCACCAGCTGCAAGATGGTAGCAGTGACAGAGCTGAAATCTACGAGCCACTAAGTGGTAAGGTGATGCTGTGCCACTAGCTGAAATGGAAACTGTGTGCAGGGTAAACATTTACACAGGCTTGATGAAACTTCGAGCATCCGGCACACTGCCTGAGCAATATATTCCAATCACATGCTCCACGCCTGCATGCTCCCACATGCTGTGTGCTGACACCCACTTTGGCTCAGTGTACCCCATTTATTTAACTGCAAATGGAGCAAAACCGCTCAATTGTAGCTTTGGCCGTACTTTGGCTGTGACAGGCTCCACAGTAAAACAAAATCTTGACTCTGCTGATTGCCTAAAGAGAAAAATGAAGCAAGATAGAGCTGAAGGCATGGAAGAATACTATCCAAACTTTAAATGCATGCTTGTGCACATGCATGGCGGAGGCTAAATTGTCATAATTGTTTAATTGCATGAAGGAGTGAAGCTTGGAGCAATCTGGCAGCCACTGACAGGTGTTGTATAGGCGGGTGGCAGATTGACAAAAACAGACTTTGCAGCAACTTGTGACCCATACTTATCACCTTTAGGCTTTTTGAAAGATCAATTAGATAGATAAGCTTCTTAAAATCCAGCTCAGATTTGTCAGTTTATGTTAGCTTGTTGGTTAACTCTCGCCCACCGATGAGAAAGAAGTAGAACAGAAAGAGCAAATTACATTTTTCACACTCATCCAACTGTTGATTTTTAAAGACAAAAAAATGGGTTTAAACTAAAAGACTTATTTTCCATAGATGGCTTGGTGTCATGAGAATGAGCACAAGAAACATGGTGCAAAGTTTGTGCCTTATTTGATGCTTTTCCACATGCAGTGTCTGCTGTAGCCTTTCGGTGGATTCCCACCATCATTTTCTGACCTCTGAAATACAGAGACCAAACCACATTAGCAGGTTTAATTAGTGACACAGAAAATTGGACTTCACATAATCATTGTTTGAGTCTTTGCTATCACACTGAATATAAAAGAAGACAGATTGGCACTTTTTCCCAGAGAAAGTCTTACAGAACCTTGCACCAGCCAAAGCCCCTTTTTACTTTCACTTTTCGGTAAATTCGCAGTGACAGTCTTACTAGGCTGTATGCTATAACATTCTTGTGTCACTTTCAACACAGCATGAAAGTATGAAATGAAAGCATTTGCATTAACCAGCTAGCACATAGAAGAACTGCACACCCCACACCCCAAAGAAACATCTAAGAAAAAAGTTCAGGCATCAATGGACTCCAAAAGACCTGCGCGGGCTATCTGTAATGGAGAAGAAAATGTGTCTGTCCTGGAGCAGAGGGCATATGAAGACATGATTTAACTGGGCCAAACAGGCCATGCACACAGCAATGTGGAAGTGGAAACAGGAGGCTCAGAACATCCTCTTCTCAAGTTCTGAGTTTCTTTTTACTCCATTTCTGCTAATGCATTCCCTCTTTTACCCTCCACGGACTATTTGCCTGTAAGCAACCAAAGCCTGCTCATTCATGACTGGTCAACAAAATTCTGACTACTGTGGGAATCGGAAAGGTTCCAGTATGAAAAACTTCTCCCTTGCCTACACGTCCTGCATATTCATACGGACACTGTTTACAAATATGGCCGCAGCATCATCTCCAGTTCATCCAGTGCACTCATGAGCAAATGGCAAACATGTCATTGTGGGTCACTGTCACTGTTGTGGGCATGTAAGCCATAATTAACACTACAAGAATGGCCTGTGTGTAAATGGCAGTAAAATAACAGATTGATGAAGCCATATACACATCTTGCATCTGTTTTAGAAGCTTCAGCTGTAGTCTTTGTGATATATCTACAAGTCCCGAGTGGATTCAAAAAGTACATTTATAGGACACAGCTTGATGAAGCACACATTAAATCAATCTTGATATTCTTGTTGGCCGCTGTTGAAAATATACTTCACTTCAATGTAGAGAGCTTGAGAAATGTCTTTGTTACTCCCTATCTGACCACCAAGCACTGGTCCAAGCTTTTATTGGCAGGTAAGACACTGAAGAGCATGCAAATTGGAGCACACGGAAAAAGGAAGTCTGGGAGAGCTAATCTGTCATAGAGCTATAGTACACTGAAGACTATATCAGTATATTATGAGGAACAGATCACAAAGGTGTTCTAGTAGCACCACTGTAACCATAACTGTCATGCAACGCTGGAGTGGACGGGTGTATCAGAGGAAATGAGATAAGTGGATTTGTCCTGGAGCGTGCATGCGTGTGCATGTTTGGTTAGACGCATGAGTGTGCATGAGTTGTGTGTTTATACATCTGCCTTTTGTCAGCTTGAACACAAAACATGGATATAAATGTTAACACTCTGATTAACGAGTAATAAAAAAGTAAATCATCCTTCCAAAAAGCACCTTAAATTTTTCAATAATATTTACAGTAGGTATTTGCCACGTGAAAGTTCAGGAATTCCTCAGTACATCTTACAGCACGGGTGCATGATGAAGGAGCTTTGGTATAACAGTATTAAACCTGGGTAGCAACAGAGAAAGAGGGGGCTGGGCGCAATCTGATATAGGGCTTCCTCTAATCAGCCAGAGGCTCTGCACTACCTTGGGCAAACAGGATGTATAAAGTCTTAAAAAAACTCACTCTTTATACAACTGGCAAAAGAAGAGGAAAAAGGTGGGGGGGGGGGGGGGGTGAAGCCAGAGGGCACCAAAAA